>WWET01001880.1:248236-261263 GCA_011038615.1 Limnodynastes dumerilii | reverse complement strand
ACATGTATTTTTAACATTTTACAATTAGCGGTACTTTTTTTATAACATTATTTGGGGGTATTAAATGTAATTGATTCATTGTAGGGTGGCATGAAATGTTTAGTATTTTGTTAGGGTAGGGGCCGGCCCTATATTTTATTTAAGTGATAGTAGGGGTATGTATTTGTGTAGTGTTATAACGGATGACAGGGCATGCTGGCACTTGTGGTTCTCCAAGCGCTAGCATACCCTGTCATCCTTGGGCATGCTGATGATTGTAGAACTACAAGCATCAGCATGCCCTATAGGTGCAATTTTTTTTTTACAGGTTTCCGACGCTAGTAAGAGATTTGTTTACTGTTGCCATTTCTCCAGGAAGTGGCGGTTTCACATCACCACCAAAAAACCGGGGTTTTGCAAAATGCCGGGGTTTTGCTGAAAAACCCGGGTTTTTGGTGGTAATGTGAAAGGGGTATAAGTGTCATCTTCTTGTTCCATTTCTCCATGGCATGGCTCTCTACTAACTGAATGACCCTAATTTCACCAGTGTCACTCTAATGGGAAGGAGCTGCACGCTCTGACACAGACAGTGTCTAGCCTATCGCTGTTAATAATGTGACAGCCACTGTATTTTGCTGAAAAACCCGGGTTTTTGGTGGTAATGTGAAAGGGGTATAAGTGTCATCTTCTTGTTCCATTTCTCTCCTCCATGGCTCTCTACTAACTGAATGACCCTAATTTCACCAGTGTCACTCTAATGGGAAGGAGCTGCACGCTCTGACACAGACAGTGTCTAGCCTATCGCTGTTAATAATGTGATGAGCCAGCCACTGTTTCTGTGCCATGCCTACACTCATTGGACTACAGCGCCTAATTACTTTAAGCAGTGCAGCCATCCTGTGTACAATGTGGTTTCAATGATTAAACATTGTTCTTTAATTTCTACTTTACAACTCACCAAAACTAACAGAGTTTAGGCTGCGTCGCTCCCTTTGAGTGTAACACCTGGTGTGGTCTCTCTACTTATGACACCTCTGCATGTATATACTGTGCAATACTACAATTTTGTCAGTAATTTCTCAAGCATTCATGGAACATAATGTAAAATTTGACCAGAGAATAATATCATCTGGTGGGGATTCAAGGCTCCCTTCCCCACACCCTGACTCTAACACTCCCTTCCCCACAGCATAACCCTAAGACTCCCCTCCCTAAGCCAACCCTTAGACTCCCCTCCCCACAACCTCAACTAACCCTAACCTTCCCCGTCCATTACCCTAACCCTTCCTTCCCTGCTGCCTAAACCTAAAAGTCACCGTAGAGTTTTACTCACCTCTCCGATAGGTGGGTGCGACGGATCGGGTGGCTTCCAAAAATTTACATTCTTTCTCTACTGAATTTTTTTTTTAAATGGCTGCCTTTTTGAAATAGAGACAGCCGAAATTAGCTTTCAACTGTCTCTACTTCTAAAAGACAACATTCGCATCAGCGACAAGCACTTACAAAAAGTACCTTTGTATCTGGAAAATCAACCTTCTAGCAAGTACAGCTTACAAAGGAGGGTGAGCGTTAGTAAGATTAATATTTAGGGTGTTAGCTATTTATGTGCAATAATCAAAATGTAATCGGTTTTTTTTTGCACCATAATATTGCAACTCGGTTTGAATATTTACTCCATAATCTGCAACTGAAGGAATTACACATTTACGAACACACAATAGGGGGAAAAATACTGACTTGTAAAGAAACACTTTTTTACAAAAGTTGTATATATTGGTGGTATAGTATTTAAGAAGTTATGGAATTACAATTAAAATCTAACAATAGTGGAAATAAAAAAGCCACTTCACTTGACAAATGGTTGTTCATCTTAAATTTCTCTGCTTTTAAAGTCAGACTCCCATCTTACCGGTGACACATTAATATTTATAAAAAATTGAACTTTAAACATTGCAGTATGACAACTTTACAAAAACAAAGCTTGATGTTCTTTTCTCTATTCTGCTATGTCCTGTACTGAATAGTGGTCCACTCTGACTCAGCTTTCAGAGAGAGTAAGAGTCTGACGCCATCTACAGAGGCAATACCAAATAATATAGGTTCACAACCAAAAAGGAGCAATTTCTGATCAATAGGATTGAAAAACACCCACGTTTTGCGTTTGCACTACACACATGGCACTAACTCTGTTTGTATCTAGTTTAAAAAAAATCCCTTGAAGCATTTTTTTTGCATGCTCTCCGACGGCAGGATGGGTTTTAGTGGAAAAAGCCGTGGATAGGGATATAAATCTTACAGTGTGGACATGTCCACCCTATCCAGACTAATGTTACATCTTTATTTTAAGCATGGAGGGATCAGAAATCTTAAGGTAGGGTCATAGAGCCGGATTTACAACACCGTAATATTTTACATGCATGCCTAATTTTATGATTCTAGCTACTACGCATGCGCGTGTAGACCGCGTGTACACAATCTACGTAACGAAACGCTACGTAGATAACATAAAATAGCTACTACGCATGCATAGAATCACAAAATTTGTCACGTATGTAAAAAATGTAAAAAACGTGTTGTGAATCCGGCCCATATACTCAAAGCACTATGCGAGCAATGGGAGTGGTCTCCCATGCACTCGCACATAAGGCTGGTTTCAGCTAGGATCTGTTTTTATATCCCTGCTAGGGTTGTATTTGGTGCTGGGTGGCTTATTTTAGCTTATTTCTCTTGCTTGGTAACTAATTATTTCAGCAAGGCTTTCAACGGATGGTTATATTTAAAAGAGTTGAACTAAATGAAAGCAAGTAGCAAATTTCTGTTTTGATAATTTCCTTTTTACTATTTGTAAGCAAACACATTGGGCTGGATCCAGACCTTGTTAAGTGCATTAACTTAGTTACACCTGGGCTAAACCATGTTGAATTCAGGGGGAGTCAAGGTAATTGTATTCTTTGCATGCAGGGATATATCTTTAAATTGCTTACTGCACACAGATACTGACCAGCTTTACTATCACACTGTTATTTAGACTTGGGATAGGAAAAATCGCCTCTCAACTCTAATACAGTTTGCAGCAGATGAAATATGACTCCCCTGAAATCAACATGGTTTAGCCCAGGTGTAACTAAGTTCATGCACTTAACAAGGTCTGGATCCAGCCCATTGTGCCAAGCTTCACATAACCCTGAAACTGAATTACTTAGATTCCCTTCTGTAATATCTAAATTCAATTCTCTGTACAGTAGGACCAGCCTCTTGGTGTCAAGTATAGGTCTATTTCCATTCATTCTCTGGTCTTCTGTGAACAATAAACTAACTAAAAGCATATTCCCTTGTGTCTTTTGCAGTTTGAAATAGAGGTACAAAAACAAGCCACACAGCATACATTGTTAAGAATAATTTAAAGGTGTATAATACTTATAGGACAGGGCTCCTATCTGTCTTAGATTCATCTCTATATGTAAAACAAAATGTAATAAAATACATTACATAAATCACCCCCTCTTCCCCCAAAATATAAAACTGTCCTGATAAGCTGAAGTGTATGAAAAGTAAGCAAGCAAATAAAACTTGAGTAATGACTTATTTAGCACTTTTAAGAGGTAAAAAATGAACAGTGAGTTAATAACAGAAAAGGTCAATGAAAATAATTCTGTTCAGTCATGTCCTCAAAACTAACAATCTGCTGAGGAAACTGGACATGCGACAGTGTGATTCAAAAGCCACAAACACTACAGTTTAAAGGGACAGCCAAGTAGTCAGATGTTTCTGTGGAAAATATGGATTTTTTTTTTAATGAAATATGAGATCTACCACTAAAATATTTTTCTGTTGCACCACCTTGCTTAAGTACAGTAGGACATTCAAATAAAAAAGGTTATTGATGAATCTTTTCTACTTCAAGAAAGAAATAGAAGCTAAAACCTTTCTAAAAACAGTTGAAACAATAAAAGAAAACACAACTTAACTACCAGAAACTTTTGCCAATGAACCAGATTCAGATTTTCAGGGAAATTAAAAAATTAAATAAAAATAAAGTTAAAGTATAAAATATGTTATTACCTTCAAAACATGGGAAGGAGATGAAGAATGCATAGAACTAGGAAATAGCACACAACCACTATTTTTGTCCTGAACAACCATAGCATTCCATTTCAATCCTTACCAAATTTTTTAAATGACAAATGATATAAACAGGTCTAGGCCAATTCTCCAATTTAGCCAGTACCTTAAACAATTATTTATGAAAAATGTTTAATGAATAGGTGAAATTATACAGAGCAGTACAGCGATTCCAGCGATACTTTTAACAAGACAATTTATATAGGTCTCTGCTCTATACACAGTACAATCTACTCAACTGACATTACATCAGCTATCATGGTTTATCAAATTTTACAGAATTAACAAGACATTGTTGGAGCATATCTGTGCCTTTGGAAGATAAATGAATGTCATTGGGGTTTTAAACTAGGCATAAAATAATTGACGACATTAAACCTCAGAAAATAGACATACTGGTAACAAAGAGCCAGATCTAGGTGAAAAGGTGGTGGTGGCGGTGGGGGGCGTTTTCTGAATGCTGGTATCGTAAACAAAAAAAACTCTTGCTGAAGCAATGCATTATGGGTTCAAAGATCATAACTTTGTACGAACCAGGGGCATGATCTCTCATCACCAGTACAATCCAGTCTAAAGGCATTTTTATAGCTTGAACCAAGACACAGGTATCGACTGAACACATTCACATGATGAGGACTTTAAAATGGTGTGTTTCTACTAGTTTCCTTTATCAGTATTGTGATTATAATAGACCAAGCAGTTCAGCCATAACCTGCATAAAGTACATATGTCCAAGACCAGAATAATAGAAAGAATTAGTCAGTTAATCTCTAGTCTACTCCATAAAGATGTTATTACACTGAACATCGGGAGCAAAGTTACAGTTTACAACCTGCATTAGGCTTTTATGCTTTCAGATACATCTGCTGATCAAAAACTGAATCAATTTGTAAGTGATCTGAGAAACAATCAGATAATTGTCTAATTGGAAGATTGGGATATTTTAAGATAGCATAATTAAAACAGATAAAGAAAGCAAACAATAATAACAACCCAGAGCTGCATGATTATCATGAAGTGTAGGACCAGCATTATTCATTGTGTCCCCTGACTATCAGCACTCACATAATCCCCAGAGAGATGTAACATACGAGAAAATAATCTTTCTACGTCTCCAAGCAGGGGATTAGCATTTTTCACTTTCTGATGGTAACTAAGTTTTTTGTTTTGTCTACTTGTGAATGCACTACTTCTGAAGTGTATAAATAGTTTGTAGTGGTTGCCAGGTTACATTTTGGTCTCATGCAGTCAGTTACTTAATTAGCGTACTACTCTATATTATCTGCAGCTTAATAACCAAGTACTGTTTTCAGCAACCCAAAATATTTACATTTTTATTGTTACTTTGTTAAAGGAAAGTTGTTGCCACTGCAGAAATCCAGTTTTGGCACAGGTACAGGAGACAGCTGAATAAACACTTCAGTGCCAACACCTTTTTAATAAAGAATATTTCAATCCCGGATGTGTACCATGTTGAATGCTCTTATTTTGACAAGGGTTAGGTTGTGGGACAGGAAGGGTTAGGTTTAAGTATCAGAGAGGGGAGGGTTAGGGTAAATGGATAAATTGATTATTGTAGTGTAAATAGAACTATTTATTTAAGATGAGCACATAAAAAGTGTCTTTCTATGATTTATAGCTCAACTAAATTACCACAGGCAAACAGTGGAGTCTTTCACTACACTTTTATATTTATGAAGGTAAAATAAACAAAATATTGCATAACTTAATGTTTTTGTCCTGTTTCCTACCATGGTCTTCATCCTTCTCAATGAGCTTCATCTGTAGCTGGAAAATTTGCTCTTCAAGTTTGCACATGGAGTGTTTAATCTTTTCTCGTCTGGTGATCATGTAGCATAGATTTCTTACCTGTGATAGATAAATGTGATAGATAGAGTAATGCAATGCAGCTCTAATAACAATTAAAAGTGTTCCAAACAAAATGTGATTTCTTATATAGAAAAGTTTTAATATTATGTTAACTATGTCAGAAGCCAAAGCCTTACATAATCAGCCATTTTGAACTAAGAAAATCTCTGGCAGTGTCCATTAGTGACTTAAACATAGGAAGTTGTGTGTGTATAGTTTATAATATGTCTCCTATAATCAATAATTAAAAAAAAAAATTCAGCATACAGTATGTACAGATTGATATAAATGTTATTACTTGTAAACTTTTTATTACTTTTCTTTACATTTTAAATCAAAATTTAAATAATCACCCATCCCATGAGGAAGACTCCTCCTTTATAACTGTATGAATTGTGATAGCTAGTTATGATTCTGATAGCTAGTCTGGCATTTGTTGGACATGATGTCACTTAACATTCAGAGTTCCAGCATCAACAATCAGCATTCAAACATTGGTAGGTTGATGTACATCGTCAGCACAGCAGAATGGTGGGAGAGGCTGGCTCTAGAATTAATTTCTAAAAATCTGTTTTTTATACAGCTAATTTTTTTTATGTTTAATTTATTGTACATTAACAGACACTTTTCATGAAACCACGCTCTACAAAACATTATTAGAGGAAAGTCTTATGAAAGATATTACAAATAAATATTGTGCACCGATTTAGACACAAAATTATGTAACAAAAAATATGAAAAAATAATGGCTTTTACACCTGCAGTGTAATGTATAAGTGGTGATGGACATTAGACATGCCTCACAGTTGCCCCCACCTCCTTTTTGTTGTGATGTCAGATAAGTGTTTCTAATGTTGGGTAAATGGTTTATTTCTTACTGTTTTGCCATACTTACCAACATTTTATAGACCATTGCAGAGGGAGCATAGGCCGCTATGCCCAAAATGCGGGCGTCTCGCAGAAAATTCAGATTAACAAGCACGGTTTTAAACAAAACAACTTTACCACTTCGGAATATTCCATTATTTTCATGTCATGAATATTTTTAATGGTTCCCCTCTAAAGTTGGTTCTGCTAATAACAGAGCATGTAACCACCATGCAATTTAGTACAGCAGGTAAGAAGACTTATTTACTGTTGTACTGATTGGAAGCATAGTGTCTCAGAACCAGATCCAGACTCCTGCATGCTTTACGTACGTGATATGAATGGGGTCCGAAACTACACACGGAAGAGGGGAGCACGCGCCCGTCATTCCCATCTCTTGTGTGTGTCCAGAACACTACTTTAACTTCTACGCACAGATCTGTGTCCGTCCGGATGAAGACTCGTGCAGAACTGCTGTTCCCTGCCCCGGCTCTTCATTTGCATGCCTATTCCCCCACCAGTATTGCGGGGATTATGCATGCGTAAGTGAAGGGTCGGGCCCTTTATCGGAACTTCTAATAAACTAAAAAGGATTTGCAAGTAAAAAACATTAGCATTTCATATGTGGTTTGTATCCTGCAAATGATGTTGCGAATGCGTTACAACTACCAGCTGAAAGTAGGTATAGGACTAACAGGTTCAACTTCTATGGGATAAATATAAGGACCACTCCTTGAATGATTAATATGGAACTTTGGTACTGGGAATGAAATTTAAAGGTCACTGTAATAGCTAAGTTCTAGATCAAGTGCATGTGCATCATTAGAGAGTCAATTTGACAGAAATCCATAAGAATGGAAGACAAGACACTGAAATTATCAATTAAACAAATTTATTTGAAGTAATTTAGCATCAGCGTGGTATACAAATAAACAAGAACCACGTAATTATTTAAGATTTTTTTAAACAGCTGTTTGCTAACACCTCATTTGTAGAGGCCATAGCTTTATTATTAAGTAGCTTAATGTTATTTACAACCAGTCCTGAGTTGCAGGGAAACAGGAGTACCGTCTAACAGGTAAGGGGCAGTTTGCAGCCTCTTAACTGCTCAGAGATCTGACTTAGGCAGGTACTGGGATGTGGTACTCAGAGGATGAAATTGGGAAGACCAGAGTATAGGGAGGTCCAAAAAGACAGTAACCCTTGAATAGAACATGGTGTAAGATGAGGGCTGAAGAACAAAGTTTGATCCGCATAATTACCACACAGGAAATTAGCAAGTTAGACAAACCTGTTGTTGGTAAGACAAAAGTTGTTTAAATTGGGAGTTGTAGTCACATGCTTTTCAGACTGAAAGTGATATAAGGTGGAAACATAATCAAAAGAACTAGGAAATGGAAGACTGAGAAAGGAGATCATGTGATCAGAATAATGTAACAAAAGGTGAAAACCATGTAGGGCATTGCAGAAGTGTGACAAAAGACCTCCCAAAAATTGTAATAAAAGCAGCAAATATAATTTATCAAGAATAGGATTATTATTAAAACAGACTAATAAATCCATTTAATCAATTAAGTATAATTTAGGTTTTCTTACACCAATCTTATGCATCTAAACTGTGGAACTGCCACATTCTTAGTTATATAAGATAAGCAGAGGGAATAAACTTGAGTAATAATTCTAATATAAGAAACACTGAACTAATGCAGTAGTTTATGATCATTCAGTATAGTTTAGAAAGTTCCAACTATTTATCCCCGAAAGCTAATGAGCTTATATTTGCAGCAAAATATGGTATAATTAGGATTTTTATGTAGCTATTAATCCTTTGACTATAAATCAAGTATTTCTATTAGTGGCAGAGGATATATAACAGGGGTGACATCTCAGACTTTTCTCACCACTATATTCAGTATTATATAGAAGGTAATTCACAAATTGAAGACATGTATCTACTTAAATATAGGCTAACTTACATGGAATCTGGCATAGAAATGTAGTAGAAATATTAAACATGGGAAGTCATGTTAGTTTAGAAGACAGTATGATATATCCTGTGCAAGGGTATCTTTACTATTTCTAAACAGATTTGTCATTTAAAAAACAGTTCAGTAAGCTTTGGCTTTCTGCCTTAGAAACTGGGTGTACAATGGAAGAACAAGTGCACCCCTCGAGTGAAAGAATAACATGAACCATATTTTAACTTCAGAACAGAGGCTCATTCTAGAGTGATGTAGATATAAATTACACAATAAAATTCAAACAAATCACTAGTCCCTGTCCCTGCTATCAAATGCTTCCAAGCTTCTCGGACTACTGCAGAAATTTGTGATTCTCACGGACATTCTGAGAAAGCTGAAAAGTATTGCTTGAAATATGATTCTTACACTTTGCCCTCTTACAAATGAAAAGACAGATTAAGAGTGGCAGCTAAGGGTGGTACCTATGTACAGCAAAGACTATTACTCCAAGTTTGGGGTCAAATTTGTCTCGGACCTAAATAGGTACTCAAAGTAATTTATGTTAACACAGTTACAGGTATTGTATTTACAGGTGACATGCAGAACTGGCAAGTGCACAGGATTTCCTTTGGCTGTGTAGTTCACAATCAATACCATTCACAAATTTATCGGTTGCAGTTCAGGCTATTATGAATAACAGTAAAAAATAGATAGGCAAGATTGCATCTTTAAAAAGCTCATAGATCATGTAACTCAGAGCAGCTTAGATCACAATATGTCGGCAACTGATACTTGCCCATGTTTACTGAATACATTACTTAAAATATTGTTTCTATTTTACCATGTCAGGGGTAAGTTTACTGTAGCAAAGGAATTATATGCATACAAGTGAAAGTGACTGATATAACAAATCATAATGATGCAAATCATCATTTTACTTGTGCTTTAACACTCTCAATTCAATATTAAAAATTATATTGTTCATTCAGTCACATACCAAGTCACATAACCAAGCAATTTGTACATCACAACTTTGCATACTTCTCTATTAAAAGAATATTCTATGCACTTCTGGAACATTGCCCCAAACAGAATCTGCAATGTCGATATTCACGTGTACCAAACTACAGAAACAATGGCAACAGAGAAGATTAATAGAAAATCATTTCTAAAAAGGAGAAAATAAATAATATAAATTAGCAAATGTACACATTATAACGAATAACCCTTCTTGTGTCCTTACTGTACACCAGATATAACTGTGGTACCCCTGCGTGATGCATGCATGGGGAATTGCAGTTTGCTAGGTAGTATCCGGCTGAGGCGCGGGGGTTGTTTCTGGGCAACAGTCAGCTGACTGGAGACGCGTTGTGTGGCATGAGGGGCTTCTAGAAGGAGGGAGAAAGTCAGTTGGATTTGGCAGTTGGAGTTAGCAGTTGGTGCGTGAGGGGGGATGGAGAAATAAGCTAATGGCGGTGATTGGGGAAAAGTGAAGGAGCAGTGGTGATAGTAGGAGTATTGGAGGAAAAAGGGGCATACTTGTAGTATCAGGGACCCGCGCGACACAGCAAGCAGCACGGCGGAGGATCACGTCTTCTCTGCCTTGCAGCTGTAAAAGTGCGAGGCACTTATACAGAATGAAATAATATTGTTTAGATATTTAGGGTTAGGGTTTAGAGTTAGGGTTAGGATTTAGGGTTTGGATTTAGGGTTAGGGTTTGGATTTAGGGTTAGGGTTTGGATTTAGGGTTAGGTTTAGGGTTTGGATTTAAGGTTAGGTTTAGGGTTAGGATTTAAGGTTAGGGTTTAGATTTAGGTTTAGGGTTTAGAGCCGCAGCAAGGCAGAGGAGATCCCTCCGCTGTGCTGCTTGCTGCGTCGCGCGTGTCCCCAACACTACAAGTATGCCGGAAAAAGGTGTCAAAGGGAGCTGAAGAGTGCAGTTCGTGAAAAGTGCTGGAAATCATCTGTGGTGACAGAAAAGGCCAAGGTGACAGAGAAATTGGTGGTGGCAGTAGCAGAGCAGCAGTGTTAAAGTGCCTGGTGTCTCATGGGGAAAGGTGACGCTCTGTTAAAGTGCCTGGTGTATCGTGAGGAGAAGGGAATGGAAGCGCTGCCAGACCAGAGAAAAAACAGCTGTGGAGCAAGTGTTAGTAGTAAAGATAGCAGAAATGACGTTGGAGAGGAGAGTGAGAGGTAGAAACGACAAGAAGAAGGTGAAAGGGAAGCTGTAACTAAAACGGGCAAATAGTACAGTGTAAAGTGGTACAGCTAGATCAACCACCCTGCAAGTTCTATCTATTTTGCCTAATTAGTAAGACTGTGTTTCATTTGTGTTTTAGAAATAGTTTATGACTACATGAAACTATATATTGAAGCTATTATTTAAGTGTAAAGATCTTAAATGGCAATTGTAACTAAATATATATTGCATAGCAATTGTAACTGTATAAGAATAATAAGCGGAGAGAGGGGTGATTATAAGTTTATTAGTAAGTGAGTTAAATTGAGGTGTAATATTTAATGTTGATACAAATTGTATAATGATCTTATTGGATGAGAACTTTATACATTGTTAATGTTGTTGATTTGAAAAGAATACTCAATTTGTATAAATATTCTCTCTGTGAACTGGAATAAGTTTTCTGCTATTACAGAGTAAAAGTCAAATAATAAATTTTTCACAGTAAATAAATCAATTTAAATAGCAAATTGTTGTCAGTGTTTTCTCTGAGATCTTCTTATCTTACTTCACCTCTCTGGAATCATCCTACTATCCAAACCTTAAACATTCAGGGTGTTACATAACAAAATTGAAAATAATATTTACATTGGAAGATTCTAGAAAAATGTAATTAGTAATATGCCCTTTCACAATAGTGTTTCCTAAGCACTCCACTATTGTGCCACATATGCTTCTACACAATTAAGTTTCCCAACTATAGTGCTCCATAAACACATTTACTACAGTGTCCCATATGTACCCCTAGTGCCCAATATACAACCCCCACTCTAGTACCTTACATGGCCCCACTGCTGCCCAAACACCCTCCCTGATATTCAGTTATATTAGCAGAGCAAGAGTGTGAAGACAGCTAACATAAGTGAAATCACTCCAAACTATTATTAATAGCTGTGGGCCAGGTAACTTGTCTGCATGCACATCCTATGGGACCCAAAGAGTAGTCCTATACTGTATATATGACTTATGAAATATGCCCTATAACACGTAAGAGAAAAATCTGATATAGCTAGATAAACTATTTAAGTACATTTTCAGAGACATTTGCCTATATTCTACTTATTTGAGCTGAGATGTCAAATGTTAATCCTACAAATACACCAATCTGGAAAAAAAACCTAATTCCTCCCTTGTACCATTAATCATGACATTTATTATTTATGCGTGAGCAAACCTTATTTTTACAGCTGAACACACATAAATAGAGATATGAATTATTAAAAACTAAAAAAGCTTTGACAGTCCTAGAAATAATGTCCCTATAGAACTAGATACATTAGATAGTTATCATATTTTGTTAAATAGTATGGGTAAAAGCCCAAATCGATGCAGCCACATATGCAAGTATGGCATCAAAACATATTTAAGATGAGCCTGGGTACAAACGATGGGCAGTTTGGCAAAATGTCATTAAAAAAACGCCCCTTAAGCAAAATATGTACTCACTCAGCTTGGCTAAGTAGTGCCACATCTATCATTTACAATTCTAATGATTGCATTATTAACTTAACTGATTATTGTGGAATCCTCTAGTTGAAACATGTGCATTGCACAAATTCCCTGCCTAGTGCACCTGCCGTGCATATTACTTTAACAAACTAATCTGAGCAGCCTCTTTTTGGATTTTGTGTTTTAAAGTCTCTTTGAGATCACAGCTGTGAGGGAGTGTGGTCTCAGAGGAGCATTGGAGGCCCAGGGAGCCTCCATGAGGTATGCTCTTGGTTTGAAAAGAAATTGGATGTTTGACCCATAGTTGGGGCTCTATTTAGAGTTAAGATTAGAGTTAGGACTGCTCCCACAGAGAAGCCTTGATGTTGGCGGAGTAGCTTATCAAACTTCTGCAGATTTTTGTAACTAATTCTCTGGTTTTTATTTTAAAGATAGAAATGCATATTTAGTGACTGAGTAATGGCTAGAGTGCCAGGCAATGCCTTGATTTTTGTACAAATTCCCTGTCCAGTGCACCTGCCGTGTATATTACTTTAACAA
>WWET01001880.1:157470-170174 GCA_011038615.1 Limnodynastes dumerilii | reverse complement strand
GAAGTCTATAAAAGTTTTCCTCCATTCTTTGCCTCCCCAGTTTTTAACATTATTAACAGATTATTTCAGTCTAAGGAGCTCCCACCTTCTATGCTGTAAGCCCCTCATAGTCATGATACCCAAACTGGAAAGAGACCCTCTTTATCCAGAGTCATATCACCCAATTTCCCTTCTCTCTACTGATGTTAAAATACTTGCAAAACTATTGGCCACTAGACTGAACACAGTGATTACTCAGGTCATTAATCCTGATCCACACCAGAGGCTACAGTTTTATTATTAGATGCTACTAAGGCATTCCACTCTGTTGAATGGCCTTATCTTTCGAAGGTGCTGCAGCTTCGACTTCAGCAAATGCTTTATTAAGTGAATGCAATTGCTTAATTCTGTTTTTGCGGCCAGTGTCTGTACCACTTTGTGGGCGTTCTGACAATCGGTCCTTGCCATACACTATGTTATCAGGATTATTGTATAATGTATCACCAACTTTAAGCATTGCTTCTTACAATGTAACGACAGACTGTCCATCTTCGCATCTTTCGAAGGTGCTGCAGGTTCGGCTTCAGCAAATGCTTTATTAAGTGGGTGCAATCGCTTTATTCTGCTTTTGTGGCAAGGGTCTGTATCAATGGGTATACCTCTGATTCGTTCACATTGGGAAGAGGCACAAGACAGGGCTGCACCCTATCCTCAGCGCTTTTCATGGTGGCTATAGAGCCCCTGGCGTGTGTCATTTATTGGGGACTCCCAGCTGGGGAAACTATAGAAAAGATAGCCATTTATGCGGATGATATCCTGCTATTCCTTTCTAATGCTGAGAGATGGGTAGCCTTCTACACACTGTGGATAATTTTGGTATTTACTCTGGTCTTTGGATCAACTGATCTAAGTCCCACATTTTCCCCCTGGGTTGTTTTCATCCTTCCCAAACCCCCCTGCAGGGCCCTTTACAATGGACCACTAGGTTCAAATATTTGGGCATTTGGATCTCTCACAGGGCCACAGAGTTTGTCTCGCTTAACTTGCTCCCTATAGAAACCTATTTCAAAAGTAAATTCAACCTATGGCAGAAATTTTCCCTAACTTGAAGAATAAACCTAGTCAAAATGATAATTCAACCTGAGCATTTATGTTACAAAGTCCACAGTAGAAACATACAAAAAGTCCAAACAAAGTCCACATGGCATTAGCAAACAAATGTGCAGCACAGGAAGCAGGTAGAAGAACATAATAACCCACACCTTACTCTGGAATCATAAGATTCAGGGGCCTTTTTAAATACAATCTTTGGTTCATTCTTAAACAAGGGTCCAAGATGATTATCTAGTATTAGTATATGTAGGTTTTCTTATATTATTTTCCTAATTTTAACAGCATTTGAATTGTATTGAGTTAGAAAGAATAAGTAATTTGTCTTATTTATTTTCATATTCTCCTCTTTATTTTGAACTCTTTTTTTTCTTACAGGGTAGCTCTTTCTCTAGACTCTGCTTGATGGAAAGCTTTCATAATACTATTGGACCGGATTCAGAGATCCGTTTCTTTAAAGTTTGCAAATATACGCACGGCCGTTGCAAGGCAACACCCATGACACTCCCTTCACACAGACGGGTTGATGGGGACTTACAAATAGGTCGACCGCCCTTATCTTATCTCTAAGTGTGCATTTCCGAGCGTATAATGCCTCTGTACGTGCGTATCTAACTAACCGCGCCCTCAAATGGTCTTCTCAATGCCCCCCCCACCAACTTACACGGATCTTTCTCCGGACGGATTATAAACACGCCCCTTTGTACGGATCTTCCTATGTGCCATTCACAAGTCCGTGCCTACAATTTTGCGTACAATCAACGTAGACGCATGAGCAGTTCATTGAATCGTAAAAATACGTGCGGAACTACCTGAAATAACGGATCTCTGAATACGTCCTATTATCTGGATAACCCGGACTACGAAAACTTTTGATCAGTTGTTTACTTTGAATATGATAGACATCAAAGGTGAAGCAGTTGCGCCTTAACCTTAACTTTTTTATGACAGCTGGTGCATTGTAAAAAAAATGATTAGTGGAAACTTCCTTTTGATGTACTCAAAAAACCGTAATGTCCAGAAAATTAATAGACGTAGTGCTAGATTGATGAGTAAATTTAAGTTGAAACTCATTATGATTGAAGTGCTGAATAAACTGAGAAATTGAATCCCCATCACCATCCTAAACAAAAAACAGGTTGTCAATATAGAAGCCAAAGTAGACCAGGTTCGCCCCAAATGGGCCTCCCCAAATCAGTTGTTCTTCGAGGAGGCCCATATATAGGTTAGCATAACTGGGGGTGAACCTGGTCCCCATCGCCGTTTCAAGCTGTTTCCTATAGCAATAACCCTGAAAAAGAAAAAAAATTGTGCTCCCAAATAAAGCGAATACTTTCAGTGAGAAAGTGCTGAAAATCTGTAAATTTGACCTAGTTTTTAAATGATGTTCGATCGTATTGATACCTAAATTGTGAGGGATATTTGTATATAGGGCTTTCACATTGCAGGTGAGGAGATGATAATCATCTTTCCACTCCATACCTGCGATGTTTCTAAGGAAGGCACTAGTATTTGTAATATAAGATTTGAGGGGAGTGACAAGTGGTTGCAGAAACCAATCAACAAAATATGAAAGATTGGAAGTGAGGGATCCAACAACCAAAATAATTTATCTCCCAGGAGGTGAAGTGAGTGATTTACGGATTTTTGGAAGGTAATAAAAGGTTGGTGTCACTGGGAACTTTTCACTTGGATCAGAAGGGAGTATTTCGTAAAATTCTTCATTTTGAAGCTGTCTATTTGCCTCTTTAATGTAATCAGATTTTCCAAAATAACAGCCCCTCCCCACTCATGTGTGATGATTTTATTACTATTTGGTCATCTTTCATTAAAGATTTTAGCGCTGCACGTTCACCTCTATCAAGGTTAAATTTATTTGTGGATTTTTCTGGCTTCTGACAGAGTAATTTAAAATCTCTAAGTGTTGCTTGATAGAAAGATTCTATAAAATTATTCTTAAACTTAAATAATTTCGGGATGCGCCATTATCTATCAGAGATTCTGATTATTATTCTGATTACTTACTTAGTAATAACTATTGGCCCATCATGGGGCCATATCATATCTTTATAGTGCCCTTAATGGGGTGGTTGCGACAAATACTTAGGTGAGTCTACGTATTAAATGGATGGCGGACCTTGCCCTTTGGATGATGGGGCTTGGGAACAAATAGTGGGATGCACACTGAGAGGTCTGCATAAACTTGGTCTGTGTTCTTCCTCTAACTGTCCCAAATGTGGTGAATCTGATGCTGACTTTTGGCACCTGTTGTGGACTTGCCCTCTAGTAAATTGTTTCTGGGAGAGCGTCTAGTCATGTGCTAGGAATATGGCTGAGGAACTCCCTCCTCTGGATCCCCTATTTGTGTTATTTGGTGTCAATGCAGAAGAATTATGTGATGCTGTTTTATATAAATATGTACTTAAACTATCCACACTGGCCAAAGTCATTATCGCCAGCTTTTGGTTAGCACCTGACCCTTCAATGATGCAGAACTGGATTGCTTTAGTTAATGATACTGTAGGCCACAAGAGGCACCTCTAAAATGAAAGGAAAGCCCTGCATAAGAATTAGAGGGTAATCAATGGGTAATCATATTAAATTCTCATTAAATAATGTGCGCTTATATAATAGGTTACTATATCAACAAATGCCATGAGATAAGATGGCCATACACTGGGACAATTATCGATCCCAGCAGGGGGTGACCAAATAATCAAGACAATATCCCACCAGCGAAAGGTTTGGTTATCAGCATCATACACCTCTCCCGCTGAGACCAATAATACTAGCAGAAGAGGGGGGGCCAGGTAAAATATACATACTGCTGCAGATTTATGTATTATGCTGCTCTGACACCTTTATAGTATACTTCAAAGTTGTCAGAGCAGCATAATACATAGATCTGCAGCAGCAGCAGCCATTGCAGGAAGTAGTAGAGACCGGGATTAGCCCAAGCTGCACTGTGTGGAGTGCGGCTTCGGCTGATCCCTGTCTCTGATACTCCCTGAACTGGCACATAAGTATAGGGAGCTTTTCAGTAAGCTGATTGGCTCCCTAAAAATATGGGTGTACTGGACGTTTAAAAAACTGATCCTGGCCACCAACTAGAGTGATTTTTGGCCTGATCCACGATAATTGTAAGATCAGGCTGATAATTACTCCAGTGTATGGCCAGCTATACTATACAAAGCCAAATACATTCTGTGCACTATGCAACATCTTCAGTGACCACAGCATTGTGATAGTCACTGGGAATTTTGCACAAACACTACTTGTAGTTATTCATTAACAACAATGGACCGTGTCCAATCTACCCACTTAATCTCTTTACAGCTCAGTATGAGTGAAAAACAAACGCAATGTGTGAGTATGAGTATAAGTATGATACATTCAGCCTGGGTCTGGATCCTCAAAATACATGGGGCATGGGGTAGCATATGAAGTGTATGTACGCAAGTTAGGAGGAGTTATATATTAATCATAAACTAAGAGCTTTTCTATTATCAGAGTTATATTCTATTATCCATAATTTCAGATATAAGTGAACGATCCTTCTTTGAAGTAACCTATGTCATTTCCAAGGCTATGTAACTAAATGTCTAATATTACAATAATGCAATAACATTTTGCCTATGAGGTACTGCTTCGAAGTGAAGATTTATTTAAAATAAATACTACATCCTACATACTGTAAAATGCAATGTGACAGCTAAGCGGAAGCGTGCATATCTGGTTTTACTCTAGTGAGTTTGTAGAGTTTCTTCCACTGAAATGACAGAGTAGTACACTGTAATTCTGTGATACATTCGGGATACATATTAGACCATTAGATCATACTGCAAATTATTAAATACTATTTACCAGACACAAAACATTGTTTTTTTTAATGTGTTTAGATTCTTATTCTTTGCATTGTAATTTAAAGACGCTCTTGACTACCTTGACAGCCTGTTGAAATCTTTGCAGAGAAGACATTTATTATAACATTTTGGTCTATCCAGTCTGCGGTCCCTTTAAGTGTTTAAATGTTACCATTTAATACACCTTAAAGAGACCAGTACAGCCCCTAACCTATGTTTAAGTGGTAAGATGGTTATCTCACATAATTCAGAAAATTTATTTTTTCTGATGCAGAGGTGATGATTCTGCTGATCGGGTGGCCCAGGAATGGTGTACATGCAATCCAGACTCAACACAACTAGCTGAAAGAGGGGTGTTTCATGGGAGGGTAGGGGAGAGGAATGCAGTCAATGTACAGTAAAGTAAAAGTCATACAACTGCAAATTTAAGCCAGAAAAATTGCATAAATATGCACAGAATACGGAAAAATACTTGCACCATCATGTCTTAGTTTATTAATTTGTCAAAATTCTCATTTTTAATTAAGCGCTAGTGTGGGTTCCGTGTGCCGCTCAGAAAATTTAATTTTCAAACAGACACAGCCAACAGCTAATTATCCCTTGTGTCTATTTAAAAAATGTCATCAGTGCGAAAGTCACACCACAGTCCTGCCGCAGCACCTGACAGACTGCGGTGAAGGGAAGGTTAGGGTAAAGATCAAAGGGTGGGAAAAAATACCCGCTGGGGAGCGTATATTGAGTCTCCCCGGTGGAGCAGGAGCATTCACTGGTGGTGGGAGGTCGCAAATGGCCCTGTCGTAAATGGGCCGTTCTCATTGGTGATTCACACCCCGGTTGCACTAATTAAACTACCATTGCCAGCATAAAATACAGTGAAGTACCGTGAACTTGCATTTGGATCACTTGGAAATATGCAACGTTCGCAACAGTCGCATAGTAGCATTGAGCATCTGTGTCTGTGCACTAACTGCCATACTTGCAATAGGCATCTTCAGCTGCTTGCAATTACTTATAATTGCACACAGCCAGTCCATGTTTTGTGTTCTAATGCTGGATGCAGCTGATTTGTGTTCACCTGTGGATCAGCCCCACAGTGTTTATACATCACTGAGAAAGCTCTTCGGTTTACTGCTTTTATTTTTATACAGTCTTTCCATTTCCCACAATCCCTTGTGCACTGGGATAAAGCTGTATTTATATTGACACTTGATAAAATACTAAGGGATTGGATTTACCAATATAGGGCCAGATCCAGAGCTACGTTTCCATTACATTTAAAGACATAGCGTATTTATGCTAGCATACTTACTATGAACACCCCTAGCTCGTACGTACTTTGGCCTGCCGAACACTACCTTAAAATTACACAGCGTAAGTACTGACGTATGTACAGGCTGCACATACGTAAATGCCTAAGCACGCCCAGACTGCTGGATTTAAATGCCTCCAAAGCGTAATTACTGGTGTCGTATGGCTGGCACGCCCCCTTGTTCGTAGTTATGCAGTTGATACTAGGCTGGTATGTATGTTCAGAGTTACGTGGTGTAACATCTGGTGTGCGCATGTGCAATACATTAAAAAAACGTGTTTTTACGCCACCGGCTAGCGTAAATACGCTAGCTTACTTCGTTCTGCATCTACCCCATAGTCTGTACAGATGGACTTTTAAACAACAGCTTAAGCATCAAGTTTACCAAAATCTGAACCGATTGTATGATTTATTTATTTGTTATTTTCCCTAATTAGGTTGTATTGTCAGTAAAAATAAATACTAATTGTAGAGCTGACATCATTATATGTATTTATAATATTTATATATTTACAGGGTAGTTACATAAAGTTAAAAAAAGCCCACATATTAATAAAATATATTTTGAACACATAATTACCCCACAACCCAATGCCTAGAGGCTGCCAGAAGAGTCCTGGTGATATTGGAACTAGGGTTGGTTGTAGGGCTGGTGGGGCACAGATTTTTTTCTGGTCCTACACCCCTAAATGAAACCAAACCTGGTGTCAACTCAATTGGAGATGGTTAGAATCATGGAGGGGGGGACCTCTGCTATGGATTATTGAGAAATACCCACATCTATCTATATATATATATAGATGGCAGCTGGGTGCTTTCTTAAGACCCCCGTTGCCATCTTGAATGTGGCAGGAACTTCCTGAATGAGGAAGTAAGTTCCAGAATGTGGAGATTGCGGCAGCGGATGAGGGACTCGCTGCCACCATCTCCACATTCTGCAACTTACTTCCGCATTCAGGAAGTTCCTGCCACATTCAAGATGGCAGCAGAGGGTCCTAAAGAAGGACCCCAGTCACCATCTTGGATACTGGGGGAGAGCTGGAGAAATGATGGGGAATACTGGGGGGGAGCTGGAGACATGACGGGGATACTGGGGGGGAGCTGGAGACATGACGGGGATACTGGGGGGGAGCTGGAGACATGACGGGGATACTGGGGGGGAGCTGGAGACATGACGGGGATACTGGGGGGGAGCTGGAGACATGACGGGGATACTGGGGGGGAGCTGGAGACATGACGGGGATACTGGGGGGGAGCTGGAGACATGACGGGGATACTGGGGGGGCTGGAAACATGATGGGGATAGTGGGGAAGCTGGAGACATGATGGGATACATGGGGGACTGGAGACATGATGGGGATGAGTTTTAGACTAGTTATTATTATAACTAATAATAATGTACTGGATCCTGTGTTATGCTAGTGCTGCATTCGCACCATCTGGAAAACATGGGGGGCCGGATCCCCACTTGAGTACGTTAATACTAACGCTTGCATGCGCCCTCCAGATGGTACTTTGTGAACTTTGGCCCAGATCCTGGGCTACTGCCGACATGTTGTACGTAATTCCCCTGTGTTGAAGGTTGTTACGATGCCGTAAGGGCCGGTGTACATAACATACGATAGGGGGGACTGTAGGGGGGCTGCAGCATATGGTGGGGGATACTGGGGGTGGGATGGGAAAACTGGGGGCGAGCTGGGGACATGATGGGGAATACTGGAGGAAAGCTAGAAACATGTTGGGGAATGCTGGGTGGGAGCTGGAGACATGATGGGGATTACTAGGGGGTGGCTGGAGACATGATGGGGATACTGAGGGGGGGCTGATGACATGATGGGGATACTGGGGTGGGATCTGGAGACATGATGGGGATCCTGGGAGGGGGAAGAAATGAATAGGCAATATTTTTCCCCTTTATGACGGGTTTTAGACTAGTCTTGTAATTTATACACATTTGTCTAATATGTTCCAGTAACTGCAATTTATCGTGCATGCCCACACGTTGTCAGATAATCACTCAGTCTTTGTTCTGCTGATTGGTGTGTGTGGCCATCTTAAAGCTGGGTACACACTTTTACAATTTCCTGGCACCCAGGACCCATTGCAAAGGCAATCATAGAGAGTGTACAAACAGGCTGATAATGATAATGACACAGGCTGACAATGACACAGCTGCACTGTGTCATTTACAGGATCGGCACAGCGTTGGACAGGTCATTTACACATACCAACCAATTCAATAATTGGACAAGTGTGTTTCTGGACAGCATTCTGACAAATCAGTAAAGCATACACACTGGATAATTGTACAGTGTGTAACCAGCATAAAAAGGAGTAGAATATTTCCACTTTACTAAGGAATGAAGTTACAAATATCACATATTTGCTGTATACCTCAGAACATATCACAAGTTGTAAGTTCAGTAAGTTCAGTACAACCAAAGCTGCTTGTGGTACTTAAGAATTAGCTGGTGAAAATGTAAGCACTTCAAAAAGATTTATGATAGTTTAACTCATGTCACAATACTTTTTTTTAGGAGGAGTGCCAATTCAGTAATATTCAAAGAGTAACTAAGATAGATAGCAATGCTGCAAACCTTAAATATTTTTAATGCTTAATTATTGTACCTACTACCATCATATAGGGAGGTGATGTTTATGCCAGCAGAGTGGAGGGAAAGGGGTGTTCCAATATTATACATGTAGTTCTGTTCGGCAGAACGTGACTGCGAGCAAACAGTATTAGGAAAAGAGGCCTAGAGTGAAGGGATGAATGGGAAATGGACAGCTACAAGAAAGTCAGAGAGGCCAGGTCAGGAAAAATATGTAAGACATTTCATATATATTTTCTCTATGTTGGCCAGGTGCCATAATTTCGTCAAGTTGGCAGAAAAAGGTGGATGTGGGATATTCCAATAACTAGCAATCAAACACCGAACCACACAGAGGATTTGCGGTGCCAGTTTCTCTGGGCCTATCTCAAGGCCCTCTATAGGTAGGCCCAGGAGAAATGAGCAAGAACACTTCTGGATCAGGAGCTACAAGACCTGAAACAGAGGAGTGTAATGTTTATGCTTTTGTTCCATATGCACCAAAACGGTGTGCAAAAAAATTGAGATGTGTGGGCACCAGATTCCACTAGTAAGATATTTTGAACATATTTTCCTTAATTTGGGTAGAAATAGAAGACATTGGGACTTGATATCCTCTAAGTGTTTAACCCAGGTAGCCTCATAGTTTAGGAACCCAAGATGCTTTCAGGAGAAGAAGTGTAAAGAGAGAATAATATGCCATTCACCAATGGGACTCTACTAAGAGTGTTCCACTAAAGATCTATAAGGGGAAGGAGTAAACAAAATAACACACTTGTAGATACTCAAACAGCCACTCTGCCCAGTGGCCAAATAGCTGATATAAAGAGTTTAATGGAGTCACACCAGCTACTTCTAGGAGGTCTGATAATACTCTAAAGCCTGCTATAGCTCAGACACCAAAGGCGGGGACGAGAAACATGAGAGAAATCATGGCTACCTCAGAGAGGGGTGATAGAAGAAAAACATGTACTGAAATGGAATCTACAGTGGTCCCGGATCTTGCAGGGGAACTGGACGACACTGTGCAGACTAAAGGGAAGACGTTATGGCAGCAACACAATGTAAGGTACAAGCTGAGACCTGCAGCGGGACCCACCTTTTTGCATTTTTGAACATTTATTAAACATGCCACTCACAGTGACATCATACACCAGCCAAAATAAAATAAAAACACACTGTAGTCAAATGTCTTTTATGTGTTACAAAAAATTTGTACCTACCTGGTGCACACAGACATTGCACTTATCACAGAAAACCATTTCATTGCCATCCTCTCCTTCTGGAGATCGGCAAACATCACAGACAACATCTTCATCATATTCAATACCCAGTCCTTCCTCTGTCTCAATAGCAATTTTCATGTTCTCATTGCAGATAATCTCTAATTCTTCCAGGACCTTCTCTAAAGTAAGCTCATCCAAGAGTGGCATCTCTGTAAACAGATAAGAAGAGAAAAGTGAAGAGGCCGATCCAGACTTCAACACTTTATAATGTCCCCACTTTTTTTTAATCTCCAGTTTAGCTTTGACTTTTGAAACTACCCCTGTGGATGAATAACTATTTTTTTTAACTAGGAAAAAAGTTATTCTAATGCCAGGGCACTTTCCTAGTTCATACACTAACAGTCATATCTATATGCTAGAGATGCATTTTTCTGCAATTGTCTGTTTGCTTCTAAGATTGTTTTTTCTACATAGCGGTCTCCATTTTTTATTATTTCATTGGGCACGAAGGTTCAGGGGCTTTTGGGTGAAGATCAAGCGGTTAGACACTTTTGGTTAGAAAAAGTACCTCTCTTTTGACTTAGATTTAGGGACTAAGGCATTATCATACTGTGCATATGCTGTTTAATATAAGATCCTGCTTACCCCTGCACTATAACCTATTACTGCTTGTTTCTAATTAGGATGACCTGTACACATTATTTCAATCTTTTTGATATATGATATCTCTAATTATGCATTATTTGTCATATTGGCAGGCTTGCTCATTTACTGTGGAAAACTACTAATTATTTCTTAACCATGACCCTACATATTTTGCTCTTTGAAATATTTTTAATGTTCCATTAATTAAAAGTTATGTTTTATTTGATTGCTCTCTTGCTTTGTTACACACAAACTAAATCCCCAAAAATATTGGAAAAATATTTATATTGATTTTATTTCAGCATTTAGTGTGCCAAAAAACTGGTCTGTCCGCTTTTTTTACCTTTTGTCTATAGTCATACATTGGAGACCAGTGAGGCAGCATGTCATGCTTCTTTATTTAATAAAATATTCTCTTCTGTAGGATCGCTTGATACACTAAATGGATATGTGGATATTTGTAAGGGTGTTTTTATTGTGTTAATAGTAACTTCTTTGCTGTGCCGTCCATGGTGTTCTCTCCCCAGTCATTTTTGGGGAATCTTACACCTCAAATTTCACTTATATTTTTATTTCCAACAGACAAAGTAAGTTCAATACTCTATTTTAAGTGCCAGAATTTGGCACAATATGTCTAGCTCACAACATGCACAGTGCTCTTCTGTAAATGTCTATCATGCTGCTTTCACATCACCACCCCAGCAATAAATTGGGTTTTTCAACCTGGGTTATTGCCAGGGCTTTTCAGCAAAAATATAAAAACCCAGGTGAGCTCTTAAAACACTCCAGGGTAGACCAGGGAAATTCTAGGTTCCGGGTCTGCCCTGACATTGTGAAGACTAAACTAAAACAAAACAACTCTACCACACTGCTCATTAACAAGTGGTAAACCTGCCATTCTATCGGTAATAAAAGGGTTAGATTAAGCCAGGGACGGCCCTCCCCATAGGCATTATAGGCAAGTTGTCAGAAGGGCGACACAAAGTCTGTTGCTGTCCATACCATTTTTTCTTTAAACTTGTTCTGCAGTTTGTAGTGAGCAGAAGAATAACGACGCCAGGAGTTCTGATTTGAGTGGTCGACATAATCTCTCTCCCCTGCGGTGTCTGATTAGATCATTCTGAATCAGAGTGACTCAGATGATCTAACCAGACGCTGCAGGGGAGAGACAAAGAGAGACTGAACTTCCTGCTCGAATCCTGCATGTTGATTTGTCTGACTCACTGTTTGTCAAAGCAGTGAGTCAGTGTAGCGGACGTCACACACAGAAAGCGATGTAGAGCTGCAGCCTTAGAGGAGCAAGAACAGGACATAATTTCCTGTCTGTGGAGTACTGACTATGGAGTCAGTGCCTCCAGGAGAAAGAAAATCATCAGCAGGTATGCTTAACACTTATTGTTATAATATGCAACTGTAATGCAATGCTTTTTTTTTTTTTTAATGGTGACTCTTTTGTCATGAACATTCGCGGCAGATGCGCACTTACCTGCTCCACAGTCTGCCTGCAACGTTCTCCCCTCGGCGGTCCCGCATCCCTGGCCGTCGGAGGCTGTCACCAGTACAGTAAGAGCCTCTATACTCACCACTTGCAGCACAGTTCCCCTGTCGGCGTCCCACGTGGAGTTTTGGCGTCCAGCGTCCCGGAGCTCCGGACCGTGGGCGCCACTATCTTGCATAAAACATGTGACTCTGAGCCACCAATGATTTCTGGCTGCCTGTGTTCCTGGAGTATTCCTGTGGTCTTGGTAAACCTCTGATCCTGATCCAGTCCTGGTAAACCTCTGATCCTGATCCAGTCCTGGTAAACCTCTGATCCTGATCCAGTCCTGGTAAACCTCTGATCCTGATCCAGTCCTGGTAAACCTCTGATCCTGATCCAGTCCTGGTAAACCTCTGATCCTGATCCAGTCCTGGTAAACCTCTGATCCTGATCCAGTCCTGGTAAACCTCTGATCCTGATCCAGTCCTGGTAAACCTCTGA
>WWET01001880.1:139285-149942 GCA_011038615.1 Limnodynastes dumerilii | reverse complement strand
GATCTTAACATTAGATGCGTATATTTGCGATCTTTACGCAATCACATCTCTGAATCAGCCCCATTGTGTATTGCTGTATTTATTTGTCTATTTTTTTGGTCACATTTTTGGTTTTATTGGTGTCTGAATTTGCCTTGCATTATCCCGCATACATCAATAATTTAGGAATAAATGTATTTTGCTATTGTCTTTATTTTTTTCATAGACTTGTCGATTTGGTTTATTGCCTTTTGTGTCTAATACACATGTTGTTATATAATGTGAGGGTTTACTCACCTCTACTTTGTGGTATGTATATATCTATATCTATCTATATCTCATACCTCCCAACATTTGAGAATTCGAAAGAGAGACAAAATTTCGCAGCCTGTTAGAGGGGGTGTGTCTTGTACCACCCAGTGGGCGTGTCTGGGAAAGTGGGTGTGTCTTGCATCGCCAGGCCAGCTGGTCTAGTGCCTGCCCCTTTTATTTAACCATCCATAGGTCTGCCCCTTATTATTAGGCCTGCCATCCATAGGTCTGCCCCTTATTATTAGGCCTGCCATCCATAGGTCTGCCCCTTATTATTTGTCCAGGATTCATATGCCCAGCCTCTATATCCGCCTCTTTATTTATCCTACCTCCATATCTGCCCATTATTATTATGTTCAGCATCCGTGTCTGCCCCGTTTATTTGTCCAGTCTCCATGTCTGCCTCTATTATTTGTCCAGCCTCCATGTCTGCACCTTATTATTATTATGTGCAGCCTCTATGTCTTCCCCTTGTAATGCCCAGCCTCCGTTGTCTGCCCCTTGTAATATCCAGCCTCCTTTGTCTGCCCCTTGTAATGACCAACCTCCACTGTCTGCCCCTTGTAATGACCAGCCTCCACTGTCTGCCCCTTGTAATGACCAGCCTCCACTGTCTGCTCCTTGTAATGACCAGCCTCCTCTGTCTGCCCCTTGTAATGACCAGTCTCCTCTGTCTGCCCCTTGTAATGACCAGCCTCCTTTCCTTTGTCTACCCCTTGTAATGTCCAGCCTCCATATATTCAGTTACTTACCTTTGACGTCTTCTCCCTTCCTCCGCGGTGCTCCCTCTCTGTGCAGCTGCCTCTCGCAGTCTGCAGTCACGTTGAACTATATGTTTGTAGAATGGCAGTGACTGCATAGGTTCGGTTACTGCTATTCAAAGTAACAGGTTTAGTCCTACAGGGCTGTATTACATGCCTGGCTGTTCTGTTTAAAGCCCTGCGGCATGGGCTTTAAAAGCAACTTTGTCCCGAGAGTCTGATCTCTCGGGACAAGTTGTGAGGCGGGCGGGACAGCGAGACACTTGGGAGATATGATATCTATATAATCTATATATAGTGAAGCTGCACACATCAAGCCAAAAATTTAAAAAACTCAGACAATAGAGAGAGGTGCAATAACAAAAGATATTCAAAGACAAATTGGTGTTGTAGGCACCAATAGATCAGCACTACCCAATAATGTAATACATATAGCAGAATAAAGATCTTTATGATATGCTGCCCATACACATGTGCGCATATGAACTTTAGCCTGGCTGCAGTATTCCCCCCCCCCCCACTCTACAGACTCTCCTTGTTTATTGCAGAGGTTCATAATATATATGATGGCTATCACCAGAACTTTGGACCACTATTTTGGCTACTACATTAGCGCAATTTTCTGCTATTTGCACCTTATCCACAGACTTTGTTTGTTTTGCACTGCTGCACAGTTTGACTTTTTGATTTGGTGTGCCACATTAAACCTTCACTCCTATTTGGACCATACATTCTTCCTTCTCTCTCTCTCTCTCTCTCTCATTTATCAATAATAATATGCATTTAATAAATGTCATCTCTGTTCCCTTGGTACATTTAATGTGTTAAATACAGTTTTAAGTGGTTGGATTTAAACTGGTATTGATTTTCTTTATAGAGGCCTACCAAACCTTTTGTTAACTAGTACTGTATTTAAAACACAATTGGATTAATTTTTAAATGGCAAAATCCAAATTATCCACTCTTACAGATAACACGGCCCCACTAATTCTATGTGATCAGTGTTTAATTTTACCTGTGGCTTGTGGTGCTGTTTGGTGTTTTGTTTTGTATCTACTATTGTAGATCTTAATGTTTTATAAGAACAGCTATATATGTGTGTAGTGATTTATTTAGTGACTTTATATAGGTATAGATTTACCTTGTACATGATTTTTTTTTTACTATAATTTCTATTTATATACAATGTTATATTGACACTCCCTGAATATGGGGTGATCTCACTGAATCCCAGAAATGTTTGCCTATCTCCTTGATGCTGGCTCAGTTTGCTTCCCCTGTAGTATGATGTCAGAATTCAGAATTTTCCTATTTCCCTTCATTGAGGCATATGGAGGTGGCTAGTTTACAAATACTGAAAGTAGTTTATCATGGTTGCTTTAAGTTGTTTTTTTGTAACCTAGTTTTTCTGGCAGCGATAGATGAGTGTACTGTCATGGGTGTAGCTGGACACATACCTTTGGTGTCATAGGAATCACCACTTTGGGGCAGCGCTTAGATGATGCTTTCACAATATCCCTGCTATTAATTAGCAAAAGTTGGCAAGTATAGGTATAACAATGTGAACTGTAGTCAGTAGTGTGCATCATAATCACATGTTCATTCGTATATCATATTTTCAATAGTTGTCATGAAAAAGCTTTTAAGTTGTTCATTTGTGTGTTCCGTGCATTATGTTTATTCCTTCTAAATTTTAAGAAAACATAATATAGTTCCTATTATTTCTGTGCATTTTATTGGGTGGTTGCTTGGTCATTGCTATGTGTGGATTGTGCATATTCTTTGACAATTAAAGATATAAAGCTTAGAAACAACAAAAAATGGCAGTCAAAAGTGAGTGCAGAGTTAGACAGTATCAATGGGTAATAGCATGAACTAGTACATTAACTAACTATAATAATAATGAAGGAAAGTGAAAGTACATGGTTTGTTGAAAATACAGAATATGGGGTTGACATGAGTTAGCCTATGCTAAATACTAATTCATTGTATATTTTTGTCATCAACTGAATTTTGATGATAATTATTTTCATGTGAATTTCCAGAAATGTAAATGTTTAGATGTATTTCTACTTATCAAATTAAATTTATAGCTTGTGTTTTTTATACATGGCATTTATAATGCTTTTATTATACAAAGCTATTGAACTATAATTTTCTAGAGAGAAATTTTAAAGTCTAAGAGCTGCCATATCGAACTGCTGGCTTTGATGTTCCTGGAGCTGATATTAATCTTTAGCTGCAAGCAAGGTCACACAAAAATTAACAAAAAAAACTCCCTCAAATAATGTACTAAATGATGTGACAAACTCATAATCAATTTTTTTTAGGGCATTATGGCTGGATCTAGTCCTCCTCAGTTGCTGCACTTGAAGATCCAAAGCAGTTTCCCCGCTAAATCCTTTTTTTTCCATGCATGCAAGGGTAGATCACTCCCCTTGCATGCACAGACATCCGGGGACCCTGCCTTAAAATTTCTACAAAATTCCTTCATGAAAATGAGGATGATGCCGAAGACTTTATTGTACGCAAGGGCATGTGCCCATACTGTACAATTACCATACCTATCACCTACAAACCTGCATATACGCTGTACAAATAACCATCATCCATCTAAAAGAAAGACTTCCATTACGGTGGTCTGAATCCTGAGAATTCAGATCTTCAATGAAAGTTCTTTGTATGTGCATATGCACAAGTTAAATGCAATTGTTTTCTGCATCTGTACTTAAGTCTGGATTAGGTTCTTACACTTTCTGAATTGATTTTTTTTAAGTTATATATTTATTGTAGCCAAAAAAAAAACTCTAAGCATGTTATGAAAAAAAGTAAAATAAATGTGTTAAACACCTTAATTGTTTCCCATCTAAAAGGTCAATTCAATCTCTATGTAATGAAAGATAAATTACAACACCATTTTTAAGGACTTAAAAGAGTTATTATTGACAGAATAGTCTAAGGGCCAGATTTACTAAGCTGTGGGTTTGGAAAAGTGAAGATGTTGCCCATAGCAACCAAATTCTAACTAACATTCTCTAGCATGTAATAGGAAAGTGAGAGCTAGAATCTGATTTGTTGCTATGGGTAACATCTCCACTTTTACAAACCTGCAGCTTAGTAAATCTAGCCCTAAGTTGTTTGTAGAAGTGTAGTTGTACAGAGGCTTGCTAGTTGTGCTATTATGTAAGTTATATTGTATTGAAAGTAATTGTCTGGAACTACAAATTATACAAATTACAAAGTTATGACAAAAACAACAAAAAAATAAATATCTATACTGATATACCACTTTATACAAAATACAATGGTAAACACAGTATTCATAGATGGGGTTTTCATGCCAAGTCACCAAAGCATCCATGACATTGCTTTAACTGCTTAAGTTGGTAGGCTGGTATTCAACACATTCCTGTCCCTTTCAAATATATGACTAATTCTGTTATTTAATAAAAAAAAAATATATTTTTTTAAATACCACAAATTTGGACAAAGATTCTTTAATTGGTAATGACTTTTAAAACTTTATTAACTATTAGAACCATCTAATAGCAGAGCTCAGTTAGAGAATAATGCCCAGAGCAAGGAAATACATATGCATGGCCTAATTTATACATACCTAACTTTTTAAACTCCATGTTAACTAGATCCAACCAGCATGTGTCCACCTCATCCAGGTCATATCTGCAGGATGCCTGCAGTGCATTATGGAAGTCGACTGGATGCTCTAATTCAGGTAATGAATTGTCCTTTTCCACCAAGGCGTATTCCTCACAAGCCTGAACCAACCTAAGCAGAGAATTAAAGTGTCAAAAAAATAAAAATAAAAAAAATAAGTGTTACAGTGACTCCATTGTCATATTCCAGGCTATGGTTTTTATGAAACAATTATCTGAAAAAAATCTCTAACATTAGAATTCTTGTTAAATTGGTACACACATTTGAATTTATGCAACAGCTATAACTCAACGAAGAATTTTAAAATGACTTATACTAAATACAAAAAAAAAAATATATATATATATATATATATATTGTAATGATAAAAGATACATGACACAAAAAGGGCAATTTAAACTTTAACCTGAAACATGTGTCACATTTCAGGGTAGAATAGCTTAATAAAAGAGAAGGCAAAGAATGTACGCCAAAGGAGCTCACAATCTAGAGTGGGAAAAACTATGCCACAGAGGGGGTTGAGTTTTTTTTTGCCTTTATATAGTTTATTTGTTTTAACTGTTAAATAACTATTATGATGTACACTTTTATATTTATATTTGTAAATGCAAACATTTAATGTATTGCTAAAATGTAATAAACAAATATTGTAGACTATTAAACATTAACTCATTTGCAATCAAATAAAATAAAGAAACACCAATTTTACTTCATGTTGTTATACACCTGGCATCTCTAGGAGAGATACTTTTTATGACTCTGCAGGATGAATCATAAACAGATGTCTATTAACAATTAATGAATTTTAATACAGGCATGTATTAACAATAGATGACCTTTCATTGCAAAATTTAGCTACCTCATCAGGAAAACATTATTATTTAATAAGTAACTGTTTCTCACTGTGCTCTGATACCTTTCAGCATGACTCATCTGTAGCTGTCACGTTATGTTAATATAAATATTGCACACATGAAAATAAAAACTGATATTCATGACAACTGTGTTGTATGGCCATATGTTATGATTATTGGCTTTGTAATTTGTCATATTTAATTTTATGTATATTGCGTTATGACACTATTTCTAGCTATCATGGAAGCAAAGAATTTACCACAAAACTGCTTATTTATCTCATGAACAGGGGCGCCAAGAGGGAGGGGGTGGGGGTACTATTTACCTGGGCCCAGGCCCATAGAACCCCTAAGTAACATTAGCGCAATTAACTGAGCAGTGAGCTGCAGAGGAGTGAATAAGACAATGGGCTGGATCCAGAACTACGTCCATCTTCCATAAACGGACGTAGTTCACTAAACAGTAGCTACTGCGCATGCGTAGTAGCTATTGTACGTAATCTGCGTATCGTTTAGAACATCATTGGATGTAAGAAACTGATGCAACAGTGGGAAACAGCCATTATAACCATCTTCATTTAATTTTCTTTTCCAGAAAAAGCTATTTTTTTCTAAAAGCTGATACCTTCTCTGAGAGTTTAAAAATGTGCATCGTTTCCCTGCAGTGAGAGATTCAACGCATTCAGTTTGTCAAAAAGATCACACAGATCAACTATGTTTTGCGACAGGAAGCGGTAAAAGGAATCAGGGCAGCGATAGCAGCAACCATCTCAGCTAAACAAAATTCAGCAAAACATAGTATCCTTCTTAGCTTAGATACCCACAAGGCTTTTGACACGGTCTTGTGGGCACACTTGTTTAAAATAATGGAAAGAAGGGCTTTTGGCAGACCTTTTGCTAATTTAATATCATTATTTTATTTAAGACCCTCTACTAGTCTATTAGTAAATGGCCTACGGAGTGATCTTATATATCTCAGGAGGGGGACAAGGCAAGGATGCCCATTGTCGCCGTTACTATTTAACATAGCAATTGATCCACTGATCCGTATCCTACAGTCGTGGACGGAATTTATAGGAATAGGCATAGGACATAAGGCAATAAAATGAACTGCTTTCGCAGATGATATACTGCTTTATATAGGCAATCCTAGACTCTTTGCCCTTAATATTAAATAAATTAAGATTATATGGTGAAATATCGGGATTTAGGGTTAATGAAGACAAGTCTACAGCACTAAATTTAGTCCCTCACTGTCATATACCTGATTGGGGAAGGGGTTTACCAATTAATTGGGCAAAACATCATTTCACGTATTTGGGAGTAGAGATTTCAAAATTACCCTCGCAATTATATCACCTCAATATAAGCAAGATGATTAAAAAAGTGGAAGAAGACCTAAAGCAATGGGAGCATCTATCCCTTTCTTTTACTGGAAGAGCTAACTTGATTAAGTTGGTTACTTTTCCAAAATTACTTTATCTTTTGCAAGCACTTCCACTTACTCTTACAGTAAGAGACATCAACAAAATTAACTTCTTATTTAGAAAATTTATTTGGAAAGGAAAAAGAGCACGAATAAGCTTGAAAAAGTTGCAGCAAGGTAAGGGCAATGGGGGGATCAATTTTCCTGATGTTTTGGCGTATTCACATGCGGCACATCTCAGGTATATTAGAGACTGGATATGCGGTTCTGAAATTTATGCCAACACATTGCTGGAATCAGGATTCTTACTTGATAGGGGACTTAGTGTTTTTCTTCATAGCTCTGAAACTATTCCCACAGAGATTAAGGACAATGTACTCTTATGGTCCACTTGGAAAGTATGGCGCAAAATACGTAGTAAGCTGGGTCTTAATCCAAAATTCTCAATACACCTACCATTCACGAACAACCCAGCTTTTACTCCTGGAAAGGTGTCCCACTGTTTTGGGATTTGGAGGGCTGGAGGAATAAGGTATATAGGACAATTGTTAAATAACGAACATAGGCACCCTTATTCATATTCAGAAGCAGCTGCAAGATATGGCTGTGTGGCAAGCTACCCCATAGCCTTTTTGCAAGCAAATTATTATGTAAAGGAGGTGATATCTCACTTTAGCCAAGATGACTGGTTCAATTCATTAGATAAATTGTTAGTGCGTCCTCCTCCTCAAAAACATGCTATATCCTCGCATTATAATCTCCTCAGGGAAAACTATGATTATGAGGAGTCAGGCTCGGGACTCTGTCAATGGACAAAGATATTTCCCAATCTAGATGCCTCAAAATTACTTAAGTCTTTGAGCCAGTCTTGTAAGCTTCTACCAGCTAGCATATATACTGAACTCTTTTTGAACACATACCATCATACCTACCTAACCCCCCTTAGAAGGTTTAAATTGGGCAGCTTAGAGTCATCGAATTGCCTCAGATGTGGGGCGCCTGGAGCGGATATGATACATTGCCTCTGGAGCTGCCCAATTGTAAGGGGTTTTTGGGTGAAGGTCTGCAATTATGCTACTTCTAATCTGGTCAGTTACCTACCTCTAGATCCTAAATGGGCAGTTCTTGGTATTTTGCCAGACAATCAGAGAGTCTGGAGCGGAGGTAAAAAACTTATTCTTGCAATTAGTGCAGCCGCCCGCAAAACAATCTTGCAAGTATGGCTTTCACCTAATGCCCCACCATTTAATCTTTTTAAGGAAAAACTCTTTCACATCTTTAAAATGGATTGGTTTGAAACTTTACTAGAAAAGGAAAAGAGAGTGGAAAGTTTTTTTAATACATGGGAAATCTTCATTGATCATCTTCCTTCACATTTGAAACAGCAAATTTATAACGCCTTTTCCCAAACGTCATGGTATTTACTCAGAGAACATATAAATGACCCCCCTATATCCTTATTTTAATAGAAACTTCTCAATTAAACTAGGTGGTTTAAGCGTATTGATGCTAGATCTCTTAAATACGTTTATGTAAAGAGGAAATTGGGGAGCAGGTCATATTTAATGTAGCGTTGGGGTGTCACGTAACTGGCATCAAAATTTTAGAAGGCTGAAGTAATTATATATTAAACTCGAGTGGTGGATAGTGCCAGGTCCAAATATCTCATTGAAATTCCGCAATGTAGACTTGTCTCGATTCAATATGCTAGTTAACATACTTCACTGGTTGTAATAATAATATTGTGTGAATTGTTAATGTACTTTACCTTTTCTTTGTCCGATTTGTATATCTCAACTCTATTGTTATCTTAATGGTGATAACATGTGTACACAATGTGGATATTCTAATAAAAATATTTAAAAAAAAAAAAGATCACACAGGTATGCTAATTTGGACAAAAAATCAGTATCCAAGTAATTATTGGCATACTCGTACTTATTCTGTGAGATAGGAGTAGAGTTCCTGCAATAATTCAAAGATACGGGAAAGTACATTTCCACGGGAGAGCCAGCGCGAGCTACAGTACAACCTGTTTTCTTGGGTGTTCAAAGGATGATACAGTTTATATAGTTATATTACAGCTAGGTAATCCTGAATATTTTCTGCACCATGAGATCTATAAGGAATGAAAAAGAAGTTCCTTGCTTTCATTTGAATTTCATATACCACTTTACATAGCAATTTATGAAATCCTTACCACTGTGCTATTCTGTCTTTAACTTTGCAATAAATAAATTCCAAAAGCAGACTGTCAAGAAAGGAAATTTTATTTTTCCTCTGCGGCATGACACTGAAGACTGCATATGGGAAGGGCCATAGAACCCTAGACTTGAACTCAAATGTTAAATAACTGCTCTGTTTTCCCTAGCAGACAGATTTTAAACAGACCCTGAGCACTCACCAACAAATGCCAACAAAGTAATTTAATAGTACAATGCAATACTGTTCAGATCAAAAGCACTCTGCTTACCACTATTTATTTCAAATTAAGCCAGATAATGAAAGTGAAATCCCCCACTGCATCTTGCAAAAGCTTTAGGGCAGTTATCCTTTCCTTGTACCTCAAAATGAGTTTATTATTGTGACAGAAATTGTAGGCTGTGCAATCAGTTAGAAGCTGCTTTTTGTGATCATCTCACCTCTATGTATGGATGAATTTTTAGAAAGCAGAGCAGGGAGTTTAGCCAAAACAGCACAGCTATGTTGTAAATCAAGTTAAACAATGCAGATAATTACATTCTAATTTGCATGCAAAGATTATAACAATTCCAGTGATTATGAACTCTATATGAACTGAACTAAATCGTTCTTCTCAAATTAACTCTAGAAATGTATATGGGGTATTTGGAAACTTATAGCTGAATTGTGCAATTGTGTAAAGCAGTTTTCTAATATCCAGAACCTTTATTTTAATATTCCATTAATAGACCTTGACTAGGTCTCCAAATCCTCACCTGCATGTGCCTTGATTATCATTTTGAATTGTGCAACATATAGTTTACACTATATTTTATCAGTTATAACTAACGTGACCATACGTCCCGTTTTGAACGGGACAGTCCCGTTGTCCCCGTGCTCCGCTTCGGGACCCCAAAATGTCCCGTTTTCAGAGAGCAACAGGTGACATACACTGTATGTATATAATGTGTGTGTGTACACATACACTGGATGTCACCTGTTGCTCGCTGATAACGGGACATTTCCGCGTCACATACTTACTCAGAGCCGGACTGGCCGCCGTTGGGTCCCAATTCCCTGCTCACCCGCCCGCAGCTCCATTCACAAAACATCAGCGTGACCTAAGGTCACACTGGCGTCATTCTGCAGAGCGCGCCGCGGAGGAGAGAGCTTGTAGGTAAGAAGGCAGCAAAAAAAGGTAAGTTTATTATTGTGGAACAGTTATTTTGCTTTGGGGAGTGTGGAGGAATAACATGGAGGGGCACACACTGAAGAGGCAGCTATAAAAAGGAAAGGAAAATAAGGCTGTCTGCACAGAACTTAAGAGGGGGAAATGAGGCTATCTGGACATATATTAAGAGGGGGGAAATTATGCTGGCTGGACAAAAATTAAGAGGGGGGGAGAAAGGCTGACTGGACAAAAATTGAGAGGGGAAAATAAGGCTGACTGGACAGAAATTAAGAGGGGG
>WWET01001880.1:125680-139235 GCA_011038615.1 Limnodynastes dumerilii | reverse complement strand
CAAAAAAGAAGAGGGGGGAAATGAGGCTGGCTGAACAAAAATAAAGAGGGGGAAATAAGGCTGGCTGGACAAAAATAAAGAGGGGAAATAAGGCAGACTGGACAAAAATAAAGAGGGGGGAATGAGGCTGGCTGGACAAAAATTAAGAGGGGGGAAATAAGGCTGGTTGGACAAAAATTAGGAGGGGGGAGAAAAGGCTGGCTGGACAAAAATTAAGAGGGGACAATGAGTCTGAATGGACACAGCAGGAGGGGGAAATAAGACTGGTTGGATACACAGAAAGAAGGGGCAATAATGCTGGTTGGATACACAGAAGGAGGGGGTATAAAGCTTACTGGACACAGGAGGGGCAATAAGGCTGACTGAAAAGAATAAAAAAAATGGGGCAAAAAGGCTGGGTAGACACAGAAGGAGGGGCAATAAGGCTGGCTGGACACATAGAAGAAAGGACATTAAGGCTTAATGGTCACACAGAAAGAAGGGGCAATAAGGCTAACTGGACACACAAAATGAAGGGGCAATAAGTCTGACTGTACACACACACACACACAAAGAAGGGCTTATTGAACACAAAAAGGAAGGGGCAGAAAGGCTGGCTGGTCCGATACACAGAAGGAAGGGGCAGAAAGGCTTTCTGGACACACACAGAAAGGGGCAGTAAGGCTTATTGAACACAAAAACAAGGGTCAGAAAGGCTGGCTGATCTGACACACACAATAAAGGGGCAGAAAGGCTGGCTGAAGGCACACACACACACACACACACACACACACACACACAAGGAGAGGAGAGACTGGATGGCTCTAGAGACACATATGGAGGGGAAGATTGGATGGCTTTAGAGACACACAAGAGGGCAAGAAAGGCTGGATGGAAGTGTAGAGTTCTATACTTTATTAGTTAATTCCTCATATAGTTTTACTTTCAAAATGTTGCTTTAATTGATGGAAGCCCAGTAAAATGTTTTTTGCATTTGTATGTGTATTGTATAGTGATAACTAGGATTCAATGTGTATTATATTGTGATAACTAGGATGCAATGTGTATTGTATAGCGATAGCTGGGATACAATGTGTATTATATTCTGATATCTAGGATGCAATGTGTATTGTATAGCGATAACTAGGATGCAATGTGTATTATATTGTGATAAATAGGATGCAATGTGTATTGTATAGCGATAACTAGGATGCAATGTGCATTATATTGTGATAACTAGGATGCAATGTGTATTGTATAGCGATAACTAGGATGCAGTGTGTATTGTATGGTGATAACTAGGATGCAGTGTGTACAGTATTGCAATAGCTAAGATATAGTCTGTATTGTATGGCAGTAACTAGGATGAAGTTGCTATTATCTTAAGTGGTCCTTATTGTATGGTGATCAGTAGTATGTTCTCTGCCTTGTATTTATGTCAGTAGGATACTCACTGTAATTATATGGGTCACTGTAAATTAGAATTAATAGTATAACACGTTTTTCACGCTGAGCTGTTGAGACAATCTGTGGGTGTAACAGATGATACACAACTTATTTGCACGTTTCGTTGATACAATTATCCTCCGGCCATGACTTTTTGACCATGCCCATTGACTATGTGGTGGGTCACCGTAAAAATTAGTAGATGTCCCGTTTTGAGGAAAAAAATAAATGGTCACGTTAGTTACAACACAAAAGAAACAGCATGTGCATAATGCATCGGAAAGCAGTAAGTTAAAATCAAGCAACTGAAAAACATAGCCCGTCATTTATTTGCACTTAGAATTATTGGCTGATTTTGGCAGGGCCTTTAATTGCGTTAATTAGCAGAACTGACACCGGTGAGATACCCAGAGCAAATGGTTCTGAAATGTTGTAGTGTGCTGTGTGTAGTTGTACAACCACCTGTCCATTAAGGGTGGACATTTATGACCACTGACAACAGTAAAAGGCAGTTTTAATGTGTTCATAATTATACAAGAAAAAGCAAACAGCAGGAAATAAAGTTATTTAACAACTATGGAGGAGTGTTAATTGGATGCCACAGAAACTGTTTAGCCAACCTTCTGTATATAAGAACTGAATACTAGGCAAATAAATTTATTACAGGACTCAAAAACATTTTTTTTTATTTTATTTATGAGCCAGACAAAACATTTCTGAACCTAATATATACTATACATGTATACACACAAACACACTGTGGCAGATTGGGAACCTAAGAAAAAAAAACTCGACAGCCTCGTATTTAACATTGATGACAAGCAGTTACTTGGCACAGCATGCTCTCCATGTGTTTGTTAGCTAACTCTTGCATTCTACCATCATGATGCTAAACCTGAAAAAATTTCCTAATTCATTGTCCAACTACTGTGATTTCCCACTTTGAAAAAAGGATTTAAATGGAAAGCATTACCTGGTGAATCAGGATCCCTCTGGCAAACTCCTCTCTGCCATGTGGACTTCCTAACCTTCTCCTAGAGAAAACAACAATCTCATCCCACCTGGGGTTTTGATCCACTCTATGACTGCCAATGACAATTTTTCCTACAGCCCATTTGGTACAATCATTTTTATTTGAGACATTTCATTGTATGTTGGTTTGATTTTAACTGTGTAACTGTCTGTATGGAATATAATATTAATACATTTTTTATTGTATTGCATCACTATGCTATAATGGAGCAATACAAGTGTCTATCATTACCCATATTTAAGCCACAGGATCTCAGTTTTGGAAAATTAAATTCCTTTTTACAATTTCTGATTTGATCAATAGGAACTTTTTATTGTACCAGTTATTATTTATATTGTTCACCAAAAGGAAAATGCATTATAAGGAGTATCTTTCAGTGTTGACTGAATAAAAAAAAAAGATCTAACCTAGTGTGTTATTTTAGATATATTTGCAGATAATCGTAACAGGTACTTACTCATTTGGTAATCCACTTGAAAAAAACAAAGAGAAACACTGGAACAAATGGTGTCTTATACTGTCTTTCCCCGAAAATAAGACCTAGTCATACAATAAGCCCTACCTTGATTTTTCATATTTACTAAAATATATAATCCCTACCCCGAAAATAAGCCTTAGTCACGTGCAGTGCGTCTTGACTCCGCTGAGCACCGAGGCTTCCCGGCCTGTGAGCATCCGCATGCTCACCACTGTTACTGCGAGCCTCCCTCTCGGATCCGTCGGTGAGTGAGCTCTGCCTCCACAGCTGTAGTCTACTGCTGACAAATACTATGGTCGAACTGGTGGTGCTCAGTGCACCGGGCTCTGAGCAAGTGAACTACAGTGTGCACAGTAAAGGTGAATGTCAATTTCCTGCTCAATAGGCACCATTTTATGTGTCTAGCTGGCACTGAACCCCAGCTTCAGCTGTCTAACTCAACTACAGACCCACCACCAAGCTGCATCTCCCCTATACCAAACAAAAAAAAAAATCTACAGTGTGCTTCACTGCTAACCTAAATACAAATACATACATACTATACATATATATTTATACATACATAAATAAATACAGGAGGGAATAAATAAATAAAAGAAAGCCTGAGACGTCCGGTGCGCCGCTATACTGATATGGCGGCTTTTTACTGAGCTCTCCCGGGAAGCGTGGCTAAACGGCACCTAGAATGCGGCCCAGACACAGGAAAGGTCCCTGGACATCTATGTAAAGTGACAGAGATATTGTCAGGAAAGAGGAGTGTTACCCCGGCTCCCTGCCTACTCACACCGGAGTCCCAGCCAGACAACAGCGGGCGCCAGGCTCGGCGGCCATTTCCGCATTGCAAGCCTCAGCCCCGTTCTGAACTGATCTTGGACCCTGAGGGCACCTTAGAGAAAGTACTCACCAGCTGATAAGTGAGAGGTGAGAGTGGTGTTCCTGGCCACAGAGAAGAAAGGGACAGTTGCACTATAGTGGATGAGTCTTATAAAGGCCTGGGCGGTAGTACCACAGGTTGAAACACTCAGATGTCATTTTTAGATCCTTCTGAATCCCCTACAAGGCAGTGTGCCGCTGAATCTACAATAAAGGTCCCTGGCTTGGATCTGGAAATTCCTGACCTTGTGTGGGGAGCCCTGCATTGCAAGCATCTTGGATGTGGCCCAGCTGGTTGCTGCAGCAGTATCTGTCTAAGGATTACCCATCTGCAATCACTTATCAAAGAAATAACAACTACCTGCCTGCCAAGCTCACTAGGGGATATTACCGACGCTATCAAGATTACTATTTTACACCCTTTTACACCCAAGACAGGCATCTGAAACTTACGCCTTGTAATCTGGTATAAAGCTCTGGTGAAGTTAATAACAGAGCTATTGCAGTGACAGAGACCTCTGAGGGCTGAAAGGTATAACTGGCACTATGCACACCAGTTTATCCTTTAACAAGATCAAACAATATACTGTCTAAAGCAGCTGGAGAATCCTTACCAAGGACATTGTCAATAAAGTCTATATGGTTAAACTTTGGATACATGTCATATCTTGATCTAAATAGATTGCCATCTAGTTCCACACCAATATCTAATTTGGAAAGCAGACCAGAGGAGGAGAGATTTGTCTTCATTGCCAGTGATCTCTACATCTTTTTGCTGAGTGCTCAGAGATTAGATCTATCTACGCCACGTACCAGCATTCAGGACACTAACCAACGGTGACTACGTAAACACTGCAAACAAACAATGATGGAGTATATTTAGATCGTGCATACACCCTAGAAGATCTTTCTTCAAGCAGAACTGTTGTCACAAACCCACCAAAATCCTTAATTCACACCAGGGGTTTTTCATATATTTCTATCTACAACTTTCGGGCACTGGACTGTCGGATGGTAACGCCTGATTCTGGAAAGTATCCAGCTTTATATATATTTTTCATTGTCTATGTAAATTTACTGCAAATTAGTTAAGCACAATTTATCTTACAGTATTACACACAAACTTGTGAAACAATTTGAGATTCATAGGGATCAATAAAAGGCCCAAATCTTATAGCTTTTTTACAGTCTGATTTGACATTCAGAGCGTACTGGGGAGGGTAGTGGTGGAAAGAGCTCACCGGCTGGGCCCAGAGCGCAACACAGATCTGGACAGGCCAAAGGCTGTTATTGCGAAGTTCCTAAACTTTCGTGATAAGGAGGAAATCTTACGCACATACAGAAAGCTAAACACTAACTGTCTGCTCATATAAAATACTAATTTTCCAAGATTTCTCTACCCATGTCTCCCAGCAACGTAGAGCTTTTGGGACGGTTTGTCAATTCTTATTTGACAATCATATCAAATTCGCATTGTTATTCTCTTCAAAACTTCATATTAACCATGAGGGGAATGTATATATGTTCACTGAGGTGAACAAAGCTCGACAATTCTTAGACCAGATGTCTCTCTCAGAGGACATGAACAATAGGTCACCTCTGGCTTTAACACAAAGCCCTTAGATGAGAATACACGATCTCAGGGGGTTAACTTTTTGCCGACTGAGCCAAGTTCAGTTTAATTAATACTGTTAGTAAGTTTGTTACACTGTGCTACTGCCCCCTACGTGGGTGGTTGGTTTTGTTTTGTTCTGGAGGAAAATTATGGAAAAAGTAGAATATGGAACATCACATCTTATAATTGTAAATTATGCATGTTTTTGTTTATTGAACATCCACTTATAAATAGTTCTAATGGAGGCTATAACTTAATTGCATTGTTTGTACCAGGTACTCACTGTAGTTCTGCACCAATCTACCCTAGAGGAAGGTTTACTAGATTTTGGCACACTAACACATTCTTGAAGTTAATATGGCAAATGGTACCGGGACTGTAAATAGGCATAACACAATTTTACCCTCTAGATGGTTAAAAATATCGTGGAATGTGGGAGGTCTCAATAGCCCGATAAAGCGGAAGAGTTCTGACACATCTCAAGTCATTAAAGCCAGACGTTGTGTTTCTACAGGAGACACACTGGCGCGTAACCGACCAAATCAGGCTAAGAGATTCTTGGATAGCGGATTGCATATCTGCTCCGTATACTACAAAAAAAAAGAGGAGTGGTTATCCTTATTAATAAAAATCTTTCATACTCTATAGATGATTAAGTGATTGACCCTAATGGCCACTATGTCCTTTTGGATCTTCAAGTGGGTTCGGAAAAATTTACGATTTTAAATATTTATGCTCCGAATTCACCAAATGGGATAACATTTTTTCAATATGTTTCAAATCTTTTGTTACAACGGGACACCCCCAATTAAATTATAGGGGGAGACTTCAATATGACATTCCACCCATTTGTTGACAAATCAAATAGAGGTATGTCCACATCAGATTTAATGAATAGTACTGCATCTCTTTTTATGGCCAGACATAACTTAATAGATCCATGGAGGCTTACTTATCCCACGGATCGCACATACATTTTCTATTCTCATGTGCATCAAACTTTCATGAGAATAGACTAGTTTAATTAATTAATTAATTATTATTTAATGCACCATAATCTATATGGTAGAATGATCTCGGCGGACATCTGAATATAATGATTTTTGACCATGCCCCAATTATAATGTCCCTTAATACTACACTCCCCAAACCTAGTTATATTCCATGGTGTTTTCCTTCTTATCTCTACCAGTCTGAAGACTTCAGAGATTATCTCAATGCAAAATGGCCGGAGTTCACTGATGATAATATAGATCATTGGGATAATCATGTATTATTTTGGAACATAGCCAAAGCAGTGATGAGGGGCCATATCATTGGATATGTAGCTAGGAAAAAAAAAATGAAAAAAATAAAAATATAACACCCTTCTGGCAGCTATGCAAACAGCCTTAACAAACTACCTTAACAATCCCTCAGATGATTCATTGTCTTGCCTAACCTTCACAAAACAATTACTAGAAATATTCCTGACAGCCCAGGCCCAAACTAAATTGGACTACACAAAAAATAGATACTAGAGATAAGGAAACAAGGCAGGAAGACTTCTGGCTAATCTTACTTAAGCTCCTAGGAAAAAACATTATTTTTACAATTCGGGACCAGGTAACATCCCAGAGGGTCATAACAACAACAGAAATAGCGGAAAAATGCAGGTATTACTACACAAAACTATATCAAGCTACACTAGATGATAGATCATTACATTGCAAAATATTGGAAGAAGCCAAGCTACCTAAATTAACAGCCGACCAACGAGATCTTTTAAATGCCCCTATAATCAAAGAGGAAATTCAAAGGGTAATCTCCTCGTTGCAAAATAATAAATCTCCTGGGCCAGATGGCTTAACATCAGAATTTTACAAAATACTAAAATCCAACATTGTTCCCCTTCTCATCTCACTCTTTTTGTCAAATCCATGAGGACGGGCCCCATTTTCTAACTTTAATAATGCCCACACCATTTTGCTTCCAAAGCCAGGAAGGGATCCCCAACTGGTGACGTCTTATCGCCCCATAACCCTTTTAAATCAGGACTTTAAGATATTATCCAAAATCATAGCTATGCGTCTTCAGTCTATACTACCTTCCTTACTAACATCACCAGTTGGGATTCACCCATGGCAGACTATGGCTATTGCAGTAACTATTGCCATTAAAGTTCTCACATCACTCAGCTATTCTCCTCAGTTTAGATGCGGAAAAGGCCTTGGACCAGGTATCCTGGCTACACCTACAATGGATATTTGAGGCCAGAGCTTTTGGAACTACGTTTTCCAATATTATTAGATATTTCTATCGAGACCCGAAAACTCATCTCATTATTAATGATGAAAGAGGAGAGTCAATAACCATGACAAGAGGCACAAGGCAAGGGTGTCTTTTGTCTCCTCTCTTCTTTAATTTAGCAGTTGACCCCTTGCTATGGATCCTTCAGGCTTTGCATGATTTTTAGTGTATAAACATGGTGCTTGCTGATGACCTCCTTTTTTATGTCTCAAATCCTGGAGAGTCTATGGAAAATATCCTAAACAAAATTCAGAGATTTGGAGTAGTTTCTGGATTCACAATAAACCAAGATAAATCAATAGCCATGAATCTTGGTGATGTCACCAAGCCCATGTGGAGCACTTCTTTCCAGATGAAATGGGCCTGGGAGTCCAAATTCCTAAAAATGTACATAAGCTTTATGCCCTGAACATGCATCCTCTGATAAAAAAAAAATGACTACTGGAGATAAAGGGCTGGGAAAAATTACCCCTTTCCTATTTAGGTAGGGCTAATCTTATTAAGATGATTATTTTCCTGAAACTCTTATATCCCCTACAAGTACTGCCGATTACGCTCTCACAAGTGGATGAAAAAAATATAAACTCTGCATTTCGGAAATTTATCTGGGGAAATAAGCCTCCTAGAATAGGGTACTTTAAGCTGCAACAATGAGTGGCAAATAGAGGAATAAACTTTCCTGATATGAAATTGTATAATCAGGCTAGTTTACTCAGGGTTGTAAAAGATTGGTTATACCTTACAAACACCAACAGACAAATAGATAAGTCCTCAAAAATCCGTTATTAATGTCTGCTTGGCAATCATGGAAATCCGCAAAAAACATAAATTGCATGTTAGACAAACTTTATTCCTTCCACTGTTAGAGAACCCGGAATTCCAAGATGGAAAGGCGGGATATCCCTTTGATCGCTGGGCACTTAAGGGTATACAAAACATAAAAGCATTGGTGCATCAAGATACAGAAAAACACCTTACAGTATCACAGGTCTTAGAAAAATACCAGCTACCATGATTTCAATTATTTAATGTACACCAATCTTTACATTATGTTCAAACAGTAGTCAATTCCTTTCAACCGCAAGATTGGATCAATGGCATAGACAGAGAACTTGCACGTTCACCAGACAGGGGGAAAGATATATCCAGAAATTATAACATTCTTTGCCCACATATGTTACTTGGATAATATCCATGGTTTATCTAAATGGATGGAAATGTTTCCTGAACTTACTATGGAAACTCTATTAAAAATCCTCAATTATTCATGTAAAACACTTGTAGCAAGTACTTACAGGGAGATGTTTTTAAATATTTTTTCATAAACAGTACCTATCAGCAAAACGTAGGTTTCACATGGGTAACACTGAGATGAAAAACTATTATTGATTGTATCAGCGGCAGCCAGGAAATGTATCCTGCAACAATGGATACCCTCCCACTCTTACTATGTTCCATGCAAAATTATACTACATATTTCATATGGACTGGTTGGAAGCTTCAACACAAAAGACACAATGCACACGAAAACTATTTGAGTTGTGGGAAAGCTTTACTGAAATGCTGCCAGGTGCAATAAAAACTAAAATACAAGACTATTTTTGAATGATCCTCCTATAATAGTAGGAAACTAACTATAATAATGTGACTTTTGACCAGCCTGATAATATCCTTGCATGTGTTAGGATTATGTACATTAGAAAGTAATATAGGTTTTAGTATACAAAGTAATGTAAAGAGGGAGATTGTAATATGAAGCAGTGAATTGTTGGTCATGTTAATAATGCATGTTTGTTGGTACATCCAAGTTATAATATATCAGTACAAATATTGTATGTCAAATATTGTTTACAAATTCTTTGTAACTGTGTATGTCCCTCAATGTATGTTCAAACTTGCTCCAATAAATAACTAAAAAAAAAAAAAAAAAAAAAAAAAAAAAAGCCATACCCTGAAAATAAGCCCTAGTGCCTTATTTGAAGTAAAAAAAATATATAAGACCCTTTCTTATTTTCAGGGAAAGACAGTAATATCCTTGATACTGTAGTATTTAACTGACTGTTTATATATTATGGCTCAGTGTATTTACATGCAATTCTAATTGTATCTTGACACTATAGATGTCTGTTTATTGAACTACATTTAATGACAAAAGCAAAAGAAAAAAATGTATTACATTTTTAACATAAGAAGATTTGCCATCTGTAAGTAGAAAAATAAATCTTTATGCAACACGTTTGTTTTATTTTACCAAATGGAAACTGACATTTGTAAATAGATTCAGCTTATCAAGTCTTAAAACAACTTTAAGAAAATCATTAAATTCACTTGACGAGCCTTTTAAGCTCAGTGTTTTAAACCTTTTGTGCATTTGTACAAGTCTGCTGACAGCTGCCTTCCATGTGTTTTGGCTCTTGTAGTTAAATGCCTTCACTACTGTAAAATCTGCAACCATCAATTTCTTCACACTGGCCCACACAATGCCTGTTCCCCCCTAAGATGTGCACGGACAAATTATATACAACAATATTTTCTTAATTGCTATAAACAGGAATTAAAAAAACAAAAAACATAGTGCTCATGATATATTTAGCACATTGCTGAAGTATAGCATCATACTACTGAGATCTGACAGCTATAACAATAATTCAGCTTGAGGGTCATCAATAAAGAGACAAGGCTGTAAATGCCCAATAGTTCCTAGGTTTTAAAGCTTGCAGCTAAGTAATCTAGTCAAAGTGTGATTTAGTTGTCCGACAAGCAACTAACAACTGTGAGCATGCTGTGTGCATACCAGAAAGAACTAAACTATGCGGGTGTGTCCATATAAAAAATGTTTTGTGGTTTTTGCATTATTGCAATCTATTTATGCATCCTGACACCAACGGCCATAAAAACACTACTAAATATGGCTCCTAAACATTGCTTACACATTTCACCAATAATGAGAGCACTGGTTCCTCAGTAACAGCCATGAACGGTTCTACTAAAAGTGATTACAAATGTAAATTTGACTTAAATAAATACATTTATATTTTGTAATGTCACACAAATTCTGTGTTCCACTGCGGCTGCATTTTGTATTTTCCCTTCACAAAATTATGGGTTCACATAATTACATGTTTATGTAAACACAGAACTTAATTGAGAGTACACCCCTAATTAATCCAAACGGGAGACAACAACCCAAGAACTTAAGATAGCAATAAAGTATGCTACAATGAGCTGTAAAGATGCCAAGGAAACAATATTCTGCTATTTCCCCCCTCCATATTATGACATACATACACGAATCATCTAGTCCTAATTAGCATTGAACAATGTTCAAAACCTTTTTTGCCATATTACAATCTTGTTCCCTGTCCATGGTACTGAGAAGTATCTGCAAACCCAAAACCCCTTCCTCAAAACGCTGCAAAACACTGATTTAAAATTGTTATATCACATTCTGACAGTCAACACATCAGATATTTTTTTTATTATTGCTTACATGAGTGTTCAATTGCTACAGTCATTTGTTCTCTTATTTATTATACAATGCTGTTAAGGATTACTAAAGTGTTTAGTTATTTTGCCTCTTGGAATCCTTAGGAAGAAATTGAAATTAAGAACAGATGCTGAAAGAGGACACATGATGATTAAGCCTTAAAATATTTATAGGACACTTGTCGTACTAACTTACATAACCATCTCAATATTCCTAATACTGATTAAAAAAAAAAAAGATGGAGTTTTTAATTTGCGATTTTTTTTTTTTTTTTTTTAAACAAAATCAGTTTTAAATAATATCTGTGCACTGTATTTATATGAAAACAAAGAATGTTAAGAATTACATTTTTGAAGGCAAGAGCAATCTCTGGTACACATAAACACAGCTGTTGTGAAAGTATGCTTGACCTACCAATCCATCGGATCAAGTGATAATCGACACAGTATATTAGATTGCTGATTAATCACTAAGATGTAATGGCTGCAATCCTGGAATTTCATAATAGTGACCATAATCACTTGACTGAATGGTAAGGTATGTCTAAGGTTTTTGACTTACCTGACAATATGATAGACACAATTTTGGACCATTAATTGAAAATTGTGGGTAATTGTCCACATCCTGTGCACTGCCCCAAAAGCAAAAAGGGCCCCAATACCACCCCAGTTACCAGAGAACATTCCATATATTCCTTGGAACTTTTCAAGTCGAGCAGGCAAATGCCTTTTGTGGCCAACTGGAATGAGATCTAGATGTTTGATCAGAATTATTTAATAGATAGAATATGGATGAATATGGTTGAGGGAGTCAAAAAAGGCCAATTACACAAACATTTGAAATCAACTTACCAACATCTGCAAAAATTACCTGCTAATAAATCTTTTTATGGGTGTACTCTATCAGAAATTGTGATACTGGTTCAATTGCTAGATGCGACAACAGTGTGGTGAGCATCAGCACGAACGTATAATCACACTGAACAATAACCTGCACCTAGCTGTACATATTCTGACAAATTGTGGGCTGCATTTACCTGAATATTTGTAAATGTAAATAAAATGCCCCTTTCTATTGCACCATCCCCTCCAATAGTCATTTTCCTGAATGGCACCTGCAATTAATAATCCTATGTGAAGCATTTTGTGCAAGGGATTTAAAATCCTATTTCCTATACCCTAATTTGTGATGCTGCCAAGAAAGAATGGTGGTATAAGTGAATCATGTCATAATAATATTTTTCTTTTAGAAGATCTATTTCAGATCTGTAGACTCTGCTGAGTGTAGATAGTTAAAATTGTCTCCAGGGATAGACAGAGGTACATTTCGAAAAAGCATACAGTAATAGAGGCAAAAGTCCAGCTAGTTTCAATGTGCAGGAAACAAATGAGAAACTATTTCTTTAACTTAAAATCCGTCCCTAACAGGATTACATGTAATACCCCTATGTATAAGCAGTTATATATCCATCTAGTCATAAATAACTTGCATAAGAATTTACTACTTGGAATAGTTTCATTAACCATTTGTCACTTTAAATAGTACCAGGGAGAAAACAACTTTGATTTATAGGCATTTAAAAAATTGCTTAATGGAGTGTTTAATAAAAGGGAGAGCCAGGATCAGTCTTTCTTGCATTCAAAAGACTGCTATACACACACACACACACACACACACACACACACACACACACACTATGCAGCACTTACTTTAGGTAGGGGTGGTGTTATGGGCTGCTTGCCCTCCAACACTGCCCATAAAAACAGCTTCAAAAGGTTACTTTAATATATACAAAGGGAGACCTAATAGCGCTACAGCACGTGTTATGGAGAGGAGGTGGTATTATGCTCCTCCTATATGTTTATAAAAGAAAAGAAAAACACAGCGCTGGGCAATAAGAAGTTGGGGTGAAACAACAGAATAGAAAGTGGTTCAAACTAAAAAACACATTTATTACATTATACAAACATAATTCAAATCAAATATATAAGAGAATAGCTCTATAGATTATGAGCTAATATGGGGGCAGAAGCATACAATATCAAAGTGGAAAGCATGTAATTCATACAACCACCCCACAGCCCGCAGGGAAGCCACTCAGATAGTATATATAAGTGGCCCGAACGGTAGGTAGTAAACTACCACTGTGAGACGGTAAATGTAGATAGACTAAATAGGTAAGGATGTATGACAATAACAAAGTCAGGAATCCAACTTGCAATCCCGAGCGCTACTATGTAGCCGTGATGGTACTTCAATTTAGTCCATTGATATATCGTATCACCTTTTCCACATGCTTATTTGATGTTACAGACTGTAATTTGCACAGCAAGATCACGATGTAACTCAAAAAGA
>WWET01001880.1:96330-106357 GCA_011038615.1 Limnodynastes dumerilii | reverse complement strand
ATGGGGACCCTGGGGGGGGGGGCTGGATACACATGATAAGGATCCTGAGGGGACTGGAGACATTATAGGAATACTAGTGCGCTGTAGATGAAGAGGAGAAGGGAGATGATGGGAAGGGGGAGATGATAAGGTGAATGTGGAGGAGGAGCTGATGAAGAGGAATTATGAAGGGGATAGAGAAATGATAAAAGAATGAGGAGAGGGAGGTGAAAATGAGAACAGGGAGATGATGGAGGGAAGGGGGGTGATGAGAATGGAGAGATGATGAATTGAGAGGGGGAGATGATGAATAGAGAGGAGATGTATGGGCATAGCATGGGCATAGCGTGCACTGGACTACATCTAATGTGTGTTAGTGTGTGTGTATATATACATATATAGATATAAATGCAGTCAGGTCCATAAATATTGGGACATCGACACAATTCTCATATTTTGGGCTCTATACAGCACCACAATGGATTTGAAATGAAACAAACAAGATGTGCTCTTACTTCAGACTTTCAGCTTTCATTTTGGTCCCTTAAAAAGTGGGAGGCACATATAGAAACTGTTGTAATTACTACACCGTTCACCTGATTTGGATGTAAATACCCTCAAATTAAAGCTGAAAGTCTGCAGTTTAAGCACATCTTGTTTGTTTCATTTTAATTCCATTGTGGTGCTGTATAGAGCCCAAAATATGAGAATTGTGTTGATATCCCAATATTTATGGACCTGACTGTATATATATTGGTTTAAACATAATATAGTATAGTGGTTTAAACTTGGATGCACAGCTGCACCCCTAATGGGTTGCCCACGTCCCCTTTGATGGCTTGTGGCACAATCATTCACGCACCACATATAGTATAGTGGTTTAAACTTGGATGCACAGCTGCACCCCTAATGGGTTGCCCACGTCCCCTTTGATGGCTTGTGGCACAATCATACCTATCACGCACCAAGGTGGGGGCCCACCAAGGTGTGATGGAGGCGCTAAGGGGAGGGCTATATTTTTCTTTGTATGCATCGCATTTGGTTGGCACTAGCGATCGCATGATACCACAAATACAGTAAAATGCTGCAACTGCATAGTGGTGAAATGTAACCGCTTTGCAGGCTATATTAATATCACTTTCAAGTTTATATTCCCATAGACTCATAGAAAGAACATTAAAGGTGTACATCAGTGTTGGCTAACTTGTGGCACTCGAGATGTTGTAAAACTACAATTCCCATCATGCTTTGTCAGGTATCCGCTATGCTTTTGAAGTTAAGGGATGCTGGGACTCGTAGTTTCACAAAACCTACAGTGTCACAGGTTAGCCAACACTGGTGTACATGGACCATAGTAAGTGGCAAGAGCCTGAGAGCATGATCAGTTGGTAAAGTAAGTATAGTTACTAAGCAGGATGGTTCTCTAGTGAAGAAACAAAGGACCTCACCCTTTAGGCCTATGTCCTGAACTTATGATCCATTGGAAACTGGATCGATGTAAAGCTCCTATAGTGTATAGAATGTCTCGATGTAAAGCTCCTATACTGGCACTAACAGCTCATGCTAAAAGCTGGTCTTGTTGATATTTTTCTGTTTGCATTTTCCTGTGCACATTTCATTGGATCACATTGATTTAATTCTATTGTTCTTTCTTTTTTTTTTTTACTTCCAATTTTTATTGATTTTATAACAGTAAAAAGGAAGGGGTACAGAAAGGAAAAAAGGAAGGGGTAGGGAAGGGGAACATCATATTATGCAGAACATAACAATACAGACAATGGAACAACATTGGCATATCAAAGTAAAGAGGCAGAGTGCCGGACGGGTTTTAACAATGGGCCTTGACTGGAACCCTCACAATCGTACCACCCAGCCCAGGGCCGGGAAATCCTAGAGGGGCCACAATAAACGCTGTGTAGCAGGAGTGTGTAGCAGAGTGCAGGGACTAAGTAGATGCAGGCTGTTGCCTACTTACTTCATGGAGGTAATCTGTCCAGGGGAGCCAATGGAAGAGGGGACAGGAGGCGGAAACCCGATATTCAGCCAGGAGTGTTTCCATGGTGTGATTTTGCGTGACTTTAGCAATTATTTTGGGAAGGGTAGGGGGGTCCGCTGACTTCCAAAGCTGGGCAATTGCAGCTCTAGTGGCAATTAGGATATGACCAAAAAGGTACTGTTTCTCTTTAGGGAGGTCATCTGGTAGAGATGAAGTAACGCTACTTGTGGGGAAGGGAGGATGGTATGATTTAATACCCTTGATGCCAGAGAGAAGACCTCCCTCCACAGGGGCTGAACCCTGTTGCAAGACCAAAATACATGTAGGAGGTCACCCGTGAGTTTAGATGTCTCCGGCCACATAGTGTGTAGTCTCGCTGGGGTAAGATATAGCCTGTTCAACAGTTTGATACCTATCTCAACATGGTTCGCACATCTAGACCTTTTGAACATTTGGGCAGACAGTTTGATCCATTGCTGTTGTGAGATTGGGATTCCCAGGTCCCTCTCCCATTGACTGTGCGGGGAGGGTTTTTCCCATGATAGGACCGAAGAGACTATATTAGAATACCCTGCACTACCGCCGCATGTCAGGCGACGGTATAAATGATCTGGGGGAAGTTGCAAAGTGTTAGGCGTTTTCAATGTAGCAGACACCCAGTGGCTAAGCTGCATGTAATGAAAGGTCTCAGAGACCGGGATATTGAAATGTGTAGCTATGCTCTGAGAAAGAGCGCAATCGTCTCTGTGGCATCAAGTGCTCCAGCTGGGAGAGCCCCTGAGCACCCCATCTAGAAATGTTGAGATCAGGTATGAACTGAGACAGGGCCGAAATGGGCAGATTAATAGTAGGGAGGACAAGACTAGTATATCGGCTCAGGAACCGATCCCTAATCACCAGGGAGTCTCCTATGGACCGAAGGGGGGGGTCTAGAGGGGGCCGATGTTGACCAGGCATCCAGAGTAGGTCTGAAAGGGAAAGTACGCGGAGCAGGCTAGCCTCCAGACTCACCCAAGGTTTTCGAGGCTCCGAACGGAACCAGTCTCTCAATTGCGCCAACTGGCAGGCCATATGATAGGCCCCCAAATCTGGAAGGCCTAGTCCGCCCAAGTCTTTAGGGAGAATCATACGGCGTAGGGCAATTTTAGGTTGCCTACCCTTCCATATATAGGTGGTCATAAGTTTTGAAAATTTGTCAATGTCCCGTTTTTGAGGGATGTAAGGTATGGCCCGGAAAATATACATTCATTTGGGCAGTAATGAGATTTTGAATGCCGCAACTCTGCCCAGCCATGAGATTTCAGTCAGATTTATGCCCAAATATCTTAAAGAATTATCCTGCCAGGAATATAAGAATATAAGAAGAGACTAAAGAATGGGCGGGAAGGTTAATTGGGAGAGCTTCAGATTTGGTGGTGTTCAATTTGTAATATGAGACGGCACTAAAACGATCTAGCATGGAGTGAAGTTCTACGAGAGCCGTATCTGGTTTTGTAACAAATAAAAGAACGTCATCTGCGAACAAGCAGAGTTTGTGTGAGGTGTCTTTAATTGAGATGCCAAAGGTTCCATGGTGAGGGCAAACATTAGAGGGGATAGGGGGCATCCCTGGCGGGTGCCATTCCTGATGGGAAAGGGGTTGGACTAGGACCGTGGTATAGTGCCCCAATAGATTTGGAAATAGGACCTTGAAACCCGAAGCGGCCAAGGACAGCCCTCATAAAGTCCCAATGTAGACGATCGAACGCCTTTTCGGCGTCTAGTGATAGCAGGAGGAGTTCTGTTGAGTAATGATTGGCCCAGTCTATTATGTTTAACACTCTGCGGGTATTGTCCGGCCCTTGGCGCCCCAAGATAAATCCCACCTGATCCGGGTGTACAAGGGTGGGGAGCAAAGGAGCTAGTCTATTAGCTATTAATTTTGCGTATATTTTAATATCAGTGTTTAAAAGAGCAATCGGTCTGTAATTTCTTATGTCCATGGGAGATTTACCTGGTTTAGGAATAGTTACAATTTGGGCTTCTAACATTTCCGCCGGGAAGATGCCCGTCTCAGAGGCGGCGTTATACATGGAGTGAGAATGGGGGACAATTTGTCTAAAAAAGTGGTGTAGAAATTATTAATAAAACCATCGGATCCCGGGGCCTTATTGCTAGGGAGGGATTTGATAACCAGGGCGACCTCTGCTTGTGTCCAAGGATTATTCAGGGACTCTAGGGTAGTTTGGTTCAAGGAGGGCAGGGAAAGGGAATCTAGGAAACCAGCAATCAGGTCTGGAGTAGGTTGTGGGATAGACTCATCTCTCCACAAATTATAAAGGTCAGAATAATATGCTGCAAAGATATTAGCGATGTCGCATGGATTAAGAACCTTTCGGCCATTTTTGTCAGTCAAAGATTTAATTCGGTTACGTGCTGTTTGACCCCGCAGTTTACGGGCCAGCAACCTACCCGCTTTGTTACCAGCCACATAGTATTTCTCCTGCATCGCAATCATGGCATTATGTGTCTGTGTCTGCAGGTGTTTATTAAGGGCTGCTCTAGCTTTAATTACTTGAGTTTTAGAGTCTGTCGAGGGGTTGGATGGGTTTAGGGATTCAAGGCGGGAGATTTGTGTTTCCAGCTCCAGTGTCTTTTGTACGTAGCGTTTACGTAGCCGGGCACCCACCTGAATAATCGCTCCATGAATAACTGCCTTAAGGGTGCACCAGAAGGTAAAGATAGATGTGTCCTCCGCTTTCTTTGTTTGAAGGTATAAATCGAGGGCGCGTTCAATTGCCATCTTAGCCTCCAGAGAAGTTATAAGGTGGGGCTGCAAACGCCACGGTCTAGGCATGAACCTGGTGGAATTAATATCCCATGTCCAGACCACAGGAGCATGGTCCGACCATGTGATAGGTAGAATAGCTGAGGCTTTGGACTGTTGCAGGATCCATTTATCTAACAGGATTAGATCTATTCTAGAATAACTGTTGTGGGGGTGGGAGAAAAAATTATACTCTCTAAGGTTCGGATGATGAACTCGCCACACATCATACAAGTCATACTCTGCCATGACTTTCCCAAAGTCTATCTATCATAAGGGTGCATCGTATCCACCGAGCGCGGAGTCTTATCAAGCTTGGGATGAGGGGCTAAGTTAAAGTCACCCATCACAATGAACCTTGGAAATTTCAATGCAGAGTTTACGGAAGAAGGGAACCTGGCGGGTGTTTGGAGCATAGGCGGAGACTAGGGTGACTAGGTTATTTTCAAGGGCACCTACAAGGATCAAAAACCTACCACTTTTATCCTCTATCTTGGAATTAAGTTTAAATTCTAATTTATTGTGAATTAGTATAGCTACACCATGTTTCTTAAATGGGCCGTTAGCAGTGTAGCAAGTAGAATAGCGGTGATCTCTCAGTTGCGGAGGGGCCTGGGCAGAGAAATGTGTTTCTTGAATGGCAACAACCCCCGCTCTGTATCGGTGAAAAGAGGTCAAAGCTAAGCGTCTTTTGTTAGGGGAGTTAAGGCCTTTGGCATTAATTGTGAAAACCTTGACCATGATTGGGTAGAAATTGGAGGTGATGTAGTGTCAAATTAGTCAAGAAATTTTCCATCTTACTAACCCAAACTATAGGTAAGGTAGAGTGGCTGTGTAAAACATGTGACAAAAGATCTATTTTGTTCCCTGTGATCGGTAATGTTCCACGGGTAGGGGTGGATAGTGGGAAGGACTTAAGGGGGGGGGAGGGGGTGAAACCAAATGAGCCCAGTGTATCAAAGTAGTCGTCACCAAGAAAGGGGAGCGACGACAGACATTTGAAAAGTGTGGGGGGTGGCCTAAGAGGTCCACCCCAGACCATAACAAAGAAGCAAACTATGGATAAGCCATGTAACCTATTAAGAGATAGAACCATATTAATCTAATAGAAAGTATCAAATAGAGCACAGAGGAGTACCCGTCATTAGAAACATATAATAAATGTGGGTCATAGCTGTAGCATAGTAAATTATTACAGATTAGAAACCGGAGTGTCTCATCCTCCGGAAAGCGCTATGCGACCACAATCATTTGGGAGAACAAACATTAATAAACACAGGTCTCAATAGTAATTACATAAAACATCAAGGTAGGAACTAAACATAAACGGGTAAACACAATGAGAGGAAAGCAAAGTGACCAGTAAGCTCACGAATCAGCTCAACGGGCGTCATCAATGTGCTTGGGACCAGTCCGCCGGTATGCGTTGGTTTCGTCGAGGAGCGTCGTCTCGGACAGGTATCTGCCACTCTCCCAGTAGCTTGATACCAGCTTCAGGCGGAGAAACCGTGTGGGTTTGGCGATCGCGTTGGATGAGGAGTTTCACCGTAAAACCCCAGCGGTAAGGAATCGAGTGTTCACGTAGGGCTGCTGTGATGGAGCCATTAGCTCGTCTCCTATTCACCGTGGCCATCAAGAGGTCCTGGAAGAACTGAAGTCCGCCGAGGATCTCCAAGTTTTCCGGTTGTCAGGCTGCTCGAAGTATACGCTCCTTGACTGGAAAGAAATGCACCCGTAGCAATGTATCTTTCGGAGCAGCGGAAGGGGCTGATCACGGCTTGGGGAGTCGGTGTATGCGATCAATAATCAGCTCTCTATCCTCGATGCCTGGAATGAGTTTGCGGAATAGTGCTTGAGCGTAAGGTTCCAAGTCTGGATTGCCAACCAAATCTGGTATCCCTCTAATTTTGATATTATTGCGGCGCGACCGGTCTTCAATATCCGCAATCTTATCCCAAATCTGCGAGACTTCTGCTTGGATGCTCTCCTGAGCTGATATCAGAGAATTATGAGATGACACGACTTCCTCCATTTTATTCTCCAGGTGATCGGTACGTGAACCCAGTGCAGCTCAGAAAGGGATGCCTTGAAGTCTGCAAAGAAGTCCTCCTGGAGGGTGGTAAATAACTAATGTAAGGTGCGGATAGTGACCGGCGCATCAGAGGTGGGACTGAAATCCGCATTGATGTCCAACGGAGGAGCAGAGGAAGAGTTCTGATTGGCAGGAGGAGAAGGTGAAGCTGGGCTCCCCTGTGGCTGGAGGGCGGTGTCGGTTCCGGCTTTCCGTGGCCGAAATTTCAGCGGGGGAGCCAGGGTGGTGAGTCTCTGCTTCTTTGGGGGCATGCTGAATTTGACCCGTCAAGACCAACAAAGTATGAAGAGCTATATCGATGAAGGTACCAGTGGAATCCACTTATGTATAGAAGGTAAGTTGCGAGCCGGTTACAGTTCTATATAGGTGGTCTGGGGTGGAAATATGGTATGATCACATTTTGTAGGAAGGCGGCACCGCAATGAGTACCTGATTCAGTATTGAAACTTCAGAGGTGCAAGAGAGAGTGCAGAGCACTGAGGTGTAAAATAGAGATCCAACCAGTGGAGGGACCAGCTGTGGCATATATGGCCCCTAGGGTTGGTAAGTATTTCAAAGGTCTCTATAATAGGAAGGCTTGAGTGTAGGCAGGCCTGTAATAGGGATATTGACCCCAGGGGTAGCAGGTCTCCTTTAAGTGGGTGTCTGTTTGTCCTCACAGGCTATGGAGCTGGGCTGCAGGGTAGTGTAGGCAAGAAGGAGAGCAAGGCAAAGGACCCCCCACTGTAAAACACACCTTACAAAAGTGTAAGGGTCATGTAGAGCAAAGTACCTGGTTCTGTCCAGCACTCTCAAGTTAACCCCACCGCCACCAGTTTCCCTTGGTAGGCAGAGCCAGTCCCAGCTGTGATCCAGGCTTCCCAGCCTCCTCGCCTCATGGAGCAGGTAAGCAGCAGCTCTTACTCAGGGCACTCAGCGGCGAGATTGCCTTTTTTCCTCTGATGAAATTCCCTGGTGGAACGAAACGCGTAAGGACGGCATTGTTAGTCCGGTACAACTAACAGTACTACACTACTATAGCAACGCTGATCAGCTAATCTAGAAGATCGTGACTTTGATTGTTTATTTATAACATCCAAAAAGGAACTGTGTTTCTGATTGTAACTGGGAGTACTCACCAATACCGGTAATCTATACGGGACAGACCTCCCTATGAACCACGTGCCATTTACCTGACGGGAGAGATATCTGCAGCAAAGCGGCAGCAGCGTCCTGAGACCCCCGGTTCTAGCGGTGTGAAAACCCGCTCAACGGGGTTGACTCGGACTACGGCGAAGCTGGTCATCTTATATTCCCAGACAGGAGTGGTAAGGTCTTGTATCCTCATGTAAAACGGGCTCCTAATATTATTGGAAGTTAATACAGTACTATCCATGTACTGGGAGTTACAGAGAAGCTAAAGTCACGGTCTTTTTCAACACCAGAGACTTGGGATTCGGCTTTACTACAGCATTGTTTTTATACACATTTTTTATTATACTTTTTTTTCCCTATTGAGGCTTGATCACCCTCAGGAAGTTATTCATTATTTATTTCACATATATATTTTCTCTTGGTTGTGGCCAAATAATCACTGTGCAATAACTGGCTATTAACGCATCTAGCCAGGATTAATTGATTACTGTTATTTTAGTTGTTCTGGTACCAGACAAATTTGTTCTGAATAAATTGTGTTTTATATTTTTTAATTGCACTGGAAGGCTATTCTGTTCTTTATTTATATCTTCAGGAATTATGTGGTAAATTAAACTAAGTTTCATACTGTAAAAGCGCTGGTTCTACCCTATCACAATCCTTTTATCAGGCGTGACAGGGAGCGCCCGCAGGCTCAGTAGTCTGCTGTCAGTCTGTCCCAGGATGTGGCTGACGGCTGCTAGGGACAGCGAGAGGAACGGGGAAGGTCCTTTGGTACCTGCGGTGCGCAGTCCGACACACCGCACAGACACGCGGTCAGCCAGGCCGCAGCTAGGCCTCAATCCTCCGGGCGGCTCGGTGAGCAGTCTCAGGGGACACTGCAGGATCCCTCGAGGCAGGGCAGCACTCGGCGATCTCCAATGGGGCTAAGGAGCAGGTGGTTTTGGGTCCTTGGACGCAGTTTTCGGGCCAATACAGCGGGAGCCGAGCTACCATGCGTCCTCTCTCTAGCGCGTCCAGGCCACGCCCCCATTCTAATGTTTTTTCAATAAATCTCTGTTGAGCTTTGGAATAATGGGGTAGATCCAGAACGTGTGCAATACGTTCGCACGCGTATGTTCTATACACTCCCCTAGGCACACCCCTTGTACGTATTTCACCGAGTTCCGCTTCCCAAACCCTACCTTAACTTTTTTTCGCGTAACAGCGTACGTCCACTAACGGACGTATAGACTATGCGAATGTACGCCGCTTAGCACGCCCATACTGTACACTTTAAATACAAACCTCCACCTACTTCACGTAAATCGAACATATTGTTCACTCACGTAAAATTGGCACGCCCACACGTAATAATTTACACTAACAATACGTGAATGGCCCATACGTTCAATTTTACGTTACGCTAATTAGCGTATTTTCTATGGTGCGCATGCGCAGTACTTACAAATACGCGATTTTACGTCTCCGCCACATGTAAATTCGCTCCAAAGTGTTGTTCTGGATCAGGCTCAATGATTGAATCAGATTTCCAATTATTTACCTTTAACATTGCCCTAAGGTTTCCAACTCCAGCAAACATAAAATGGTGGAGGTTTGGAACTCTGGATTGGTGTTGAGAGAGACCCTTATTGCACATTGTAATACCAAGTCACACCCACTTCAGATCACAAACTGACTCTTCTGTTCTTCACTTTTGGAAATGCCATTTTGCTTAATGCAGGATAGGGGGGAAAAGTTCCAGTTGGGTAGTACAGATGCATGTGCACAATTAATAAGTAGATGAAATCCAATCTGACGCATGGAAACGATGGGAATATTGGAACAGAGGATCAGGTTCATTGGGCCTGATCCAGAGCTACGATGTAGCGCTGAGCGGGCTAACGCTCAGCATTACATCGCTGACTCCCCCTGGCACTCCCCCTGTGCGGGCGTATGGCCCCTTCCTTACTCCGGCTGAAGGCTACCCTAACTTCGGGTCTTAGGGTCAGGCTGCGGGGAGGGGAGTCTTAGGGTCAGG
>WWET01001880.1:74653-89226 GCA_011038615.1 Limnodynastes dumerilii | reverse complement strand
CTATTACGTTTCTTCGGCAGGGCAGGAACAGTTTCTGGTGGTGGGACGACGTAAAAGCGATGTCGATAACTGCCCTGTTTTAAAAGGGCCGTTTTCAGTGGTGAACCAAATTGTTTAAAGGGGTGTTTTTGAAATATGCGTATATGGGGTGTTTGTTTCTAAAAACGTGTACACGTGTCTTGTTGCGCTCAACCGCTGCGATGATACACATTGCGAAAAAGGGACAGCCGAAAGTGTCTTTTCAGTTGTCCTTATTTCTAATGTATACCACTGCAGAATTTTTTTTAATGAATGGGTGAGTATGTGATTCGCATACTCCCCCATTAATTTTTGGAAAATAGCGCCGCTGCCGAACCAGGCCACCGGAGAGGCTAGTAATCCTCTCCGGGGACTTAGGGTTAGCCTGTGGGAGGGGGTACTAAGGGTTAGGCTGCAGGAGGGGGTGTACTTAGGGTTAGGCTGCTGGGGGGTGACTTAGGGTTTGGGATAAGGAGCGGGGAGACTTAAGGTTAGGGTAAGGGAGTAGGGAAGCCTTACCTTTCGGAGCACCGTGTTCGATGATCATCGAGGTATAAGCAATTGATACTGGCTGGGAGCAAATGGCCCTATCGAAATAGGGCCGTTCGCTACAGGGACCCACACCCCATGTGTCTGTAGGGGGTATTGCTGTAATATGATAATAGAGTCCTGCAATATGAGCACTTGGGCAGGTGGGGGCAGTCTGTATTTTTGTAATATGTGACTATAAGGGTCTGTATTTTTGTAATATGTGTATATGGGGTTGTGTGTGTCTGCATGGAAGTATTGCTTTAATATTTGTAGTGGGGTTTGTTTGTGAGCAATAATAACATATATGTGGGCAGACGTCTGTAAGGGATATTTTTGTAATATTTGTGTGAAGTCATTTCTTTTTTTTATGTCAGGGGGAGATTGCTTGTAGGCGGTATTGCTGAAATATGTGTGGGGGGCTATTTTAGAAATACAGAACAAATAAATGGGGAACAGTATAAACCAGGGGTCCAAGATATTATATTAGAGCGCAAATACCCAGGATCAGAATCTGCCCAATCCGATCTATACCAAAAAATGCAAAAGAGAATCTAGGTAGCGCTAAATAATAATATCAAGAAATATAATTAAATTCTTATAAAATATCACAAAAACATATAAAATACAATAACTAATAATGATTGCATACATTTTATATATTTTTGTGATATTAAATAAGAATTTAATTATATTTCTTGATATTATTATTTAGCGCTACCTAGATTCTCTTTTGGCTACTTTAGAAATAGTTCTGTAATGTTTGTGGGGCCCTTTGTAGGGGGTATTTATTTAGTGAAAGGATCTGGGTGCCTCTACCCAGTCTAATGACCGGGAATTGGACCGGGGACAAAAGAAGGGTTATTCCTGGGTCCGACCCGAGTAAGGGCACAGTGTGAAAGATGCTACCCTTTTTTCAACCCGGGTAGCACAGAAAGCACTTGAATGGTGTACTTTGTTTACTAATGCCCTGGCAACAAGTGTTTCCAGAGCAATAGTAAACAAATTACACAGAGTGATGACTCACACTACTGCCAGGGCAGACCCGGATCCCGGAATTTCCTGGGTCAACCCTGCAATGTGAAACAGGGTCTGTGACCCTGAGATCATCTGGTGACACAGCAATATTTCAGGTTCACAGACCCGGGAAAGAGAGTATGTGTGTGTGTGTGTGTGTGTGTGTGTGTGTGTGTGTGTGTATTTCTCCAATGTTTGTATGTGTATAGGAGATATTTGTAAAAGGTGATTTTAGAACATCCTTACCATTTAATTGGATAGGAATACTTCTTACAAAATGCTATGAAGATTATTTTTACACCGGTGGATAAACTGTATCAAAACCATTGACTAACATTTTATGTTAGAGTTTTCTGATTGTACATTACCATAACAATTACACGAAACATTATAAAGTGAGCTTTGGAACACTATGAGCTCTGAATGCTGACCACTTTGAGTGCATTATACAAACATGTAGCACTCGTAAGCATTTAGGGTCTAATCTAGAAGCAAACTAAATTTATAACGGAAACATCATGTATGAAATAAAACACTTTGAAAATATGTAATTATATTAAATTTGTGTTAGTCATATCATTGGCAAGTGCTGTGCCGCAAGGATACATACTGGACTTAGACATGACCTAGGCTCCTTATTGACTACGTTCCTCATCCTATCCCCACCCATAAAACACCCTTCAGAATGCAATTGGGAACAGACTCCTTTCATGCTAGACCATTTTCACATGGTTTATGAGCGCACACACTAAAAAATCATTCAAAGATATGCTACAATAACTGGCATATCTTCGCCTCTAGATCGGCCCCTTAAATTCTATTTAGTTGTGGACAAAGCGGAAATTTAGAAGTGGCAGTATGAAAAAAATTTTTAAAAGGTAAATTAGATTTAACTGCTTTACAATCATTGCAGTAGAAGTGTCAATACAGTATACCACCATATACCATCCCAGTAAATTGGTACCGTATTATATAACAAAAAAAGTACATATTAATATATGGAAATTGGACATCAGCACCATGTTGAATTCAGTACTATTCAACACAGTGGTTTCATACCACTCTCCTAAATGAACCTCTATATATCCATACAATTAACTGTTATTTAGAAAAACAACATAATACAGTATACCAGCATCTGCGTTCATTGCATGATGCATCATTCCAGTGTTAAGATTGCTTTTTAAATCACTATAACGGATGAGTCATTTATCCTCTGTAGGTGTGGGTGGAAAAAGTTCCACCATTCACAAATGGTGCTTATGCTCCAAAACATAAATCTGGCCCTGCCTCCAAAAGTAACACATACAGAACATTAATGATTCTTCAGAATCAGCATCTCCTCCCCACAGCAGGTTTACCAAAGTCCATGTTGCACATTTAATCTCTCAAGCTGTCATTTGACATTGTTCTCTGGCTGAGTCAATGAAAGCTAGATATTAATTATAATTTTGCAGTGTACGTTTGGTCTTGTGTTTATTGACCTATCCATTTTCTGCTCATTAATTCCCTCTACAGTCTTACTTTGTATTCTTTTTAACTAGAAGAGATTTTTTTTTCTTTAATGAGCAAGGATAAAAAGAGAAAGCAAACACTTTATTGTAATCCACATATTACATGGCAGTTTGCATGCATTGTAAAGACGTTAACTAATATTGTGTAATTAAGACATTGATAATTAAAGAGAGAGAGAGAGAGCGAGCGTGCGCGAGAAAGAGCGCAACAGAGAAAGAGCGTGAGAGAGAGAGAAAGAGACAAAGAAGTAGAGAGAGAAAAGGAAGGAGTGGTAGAGAAAAAACAAGAGAGCGCAAAAGAGGGAGAATGATATAAAAAATGCAAACGTGTTTTTGGGAGATGGACAATCAATGGCCACATCAAAGTCAAGAGGGGGAATTCTGAAATCTGTAAAATAATGTAATGTACACAATTACATGATTGTAGAGTATGCATAATTCCAATCTGCACTCTTTAGCAGCTACGGTATTTCACTGAATTAATTTCCATTTTGTTATTGCTATTAGGAAAAGCAAAGATGTTACAAACGTATGCTTTACTCTAAGAGACACAGAAAAAAAAGTGTAAAAACTAAAATTATATATATATATATATATATTTATTTTTATTTTTTTAACCTCATGCCAAGATGCTAACACACAAGCATATGGAATACATTAGCTTATCGCAATGTTTGCTGAGGCTTTAAAAATGATGGAAACAGATATGCTGTCATTTACAGATATCTGCTTAAAGATTGTTTTCTTTTTTTTCTTTCAATGAAGGGCAAGTAGAAAAGACATCTGCTGACACAGTGTGCAATGCAAATCTCAGTACTCTGAAACACTGCAGCTGGCAAGGACTCAGATAGATATCTGCAGTACGATGACAAAGGAATCTGCAGGACAGGTCTGCACAGCCTCATAAAGTACAAAATGTGATTCAATGTGAATTTATAAGCAGCATCTGCCTTTCATTTCCACTTGCTAACTACTTAGTATTTAATATACCTAGAAGAAATGTTTTTCTAAAGCACTTTCTTTTTGAAGACGTATAGTTTTAAAATTGGATTTTATTCTTACGCATGCAAAATAATAAAGAAAAAACCTAAAGGGTTGAGGGAACAACTCAGTAATGTATATTTCCAAGTCAGTTACATTTTTGGGTATCTATGAATAGATCTCAAATTTATTATTAAATGTATTAATTTCTTTTAACATTACTTTGTCTCTATGTGGAAAAAAAAACTTGGTAATGATAAGGCCTCTCCCTCACTTCATATAAAAAACAGGATGAGGGGGCATATGTTAAATAAAAATTGGTTACTGTGTTTGAATTTGGTATGGGGCACACATACGAGGGGCTGCTGCAGTGGGTGGCTTTGTACAAATATATATATCCCCTGCAAGCTTTACATGTGTGTGAGAGAGGGTCCGTAGTTACACAGCCGTAGCGGGGAGAGCACGGGATCTGCACTCTTCACTCTTGGTAGTAAATGTGGACCCTTACATGTCCAGATAGCTACCTTAACTTTTACAACTAGGTCTGTGTCCATGCGTTACTTAGTTACGTAAGTCAGTAGTTACACTATCGGAAAACATCTGATGCACACATGCGCAGATGTTCCGAGACAGGGGACTTATGCAAATTACTTGCGTAAGTCACCTGACGTACATAGGTCAGGATCCAGCCCATTGTCTGGTAATGGCAATGCATCAGGAATGATGAATGGGCCATCTTATGAAATACTACATGTGCCACTTGCATTAGACATGACATTTACCACCAAATGGTCATGCAATATATGAACTACACTTCTTAGTAGAGGAGATTCATGGACATTTTTCAAACCACTGTTACAAAGGAAATGTTTTATTGCCCAATGTGGTTGTTCATAAATAAAGAAAACCGCGCTGAGTAAGGCAAGAAAATTACAAGTGATTCAAACAACATAACATTCATTAATAAAATCTGTCTACTATTTTTGCCATATAGTGATGGTGTGCTTTATATAAATTGTTGAACAAGATATACTGGTGACCTGTAAATGCTGATAACTGAATATAATAAATACAGTGTTGAGAAACTGATCCGTAGAAAATAGCAGAGATCCACTGCCGGCAGGGAGCCTCCCAGCAATCAATTAAAAGGGGCCAGAATGGTAGGTAGTTCATTGAAGATTTACCACTGTGAACCTCATAGCGATAATTGTAATCCCAAATTGCTGGTAGACTGGAATAATGATAATAATCAGTAGTGAAAACAGCAGTCAATGAACTTTTTGTTATAGATGTTAGAACCGGTAAGTGATTCAAACACCAGCAAAGCATTTGAGCCGCAGTAGTATAGTTGGTAGATGTAGTAACCTAGGGCCTGATTCAGACTTAAGAAGGTGCTTAAAAAGTCACTCCTGGGCTAAACCCTGTTGATTGCAGGGGAGTCATATTTCATCTGCTGCAAACAGTATTAGATTTGAGAGGTCATGTTTCATATCCCAAGGCTAAATAACAGTGTGATAGTAAAGCTGGTCAGTATCTGTGTGCAGTAAGCAATTTAAAGATATATCCCGGCATGCAAAGAATACAATTAACTTGGCTCCCCCTGAATTCAACATGGTTTAGCCCAGGTGTAACTAAGTTCATGCACCTAACAAGGTCTGGATCCAGCCCATTATTATGAATTTTTTAAATCCGAGGGACCGTAGTCAACTTTCTTGGAAGCAACCGCAAGTGGGGAAAAATGACCCTAGATTAAACAGAAGAATACTGAGAATAGCTGAAAAATAGCCAAGGAAAACGTCCAAAGATATACAAACTGAACTCCAAGGTGAAGGTACGTCAAAGCGGTTGCAGTCCCCGCTAAGAAAGGCTGATTTCCGAAATAGAGAATTTCCTTTTCGGATGTCCCTATTTCGAATACCCCTTTAGTTTAGAATTTTTTTTTTAGAATGGGTGAGTATGCTGATCGGCATACTCACCCATTCTGTTTCAGAAAGGCCACTGCCGACGCTACAGCAGGACCCGAACCATGGGAAAGGTGAGTAATCTCTCCAGGGTTAGGGTCAGGCTGCGGAAGATGGAGGGTTAGGGTCAGGCAGCAGGGGAGGGAGAGTTAGGGTCAGGCTTGCGGGAGATGGGATGATGGATTAGGGTCAGGCTGCAGGGAAGGGAGGGTTAGGGTCAGGCTGCAGGGAAGGGAGGGTTAGGGTTAGAATTAGGGAAAGGGTTGAGGTAGTTTACAGCCTTACCTCTCGGAGCACCACGTTCGGTGCTCCGTGGATCGATTGCTATACCTATCGAAATAGGGCCGTTCTTTTCGGGGACCCACACCCCCTCAGAGTCTAAATGCGCCAACTAATGCTTTTTGAGAAGCTATAGGCTTTATGGAAGAAAGTCTAGGACAACAAAAAATCCAATCTGGAATGCGCTAAAAATGCATATTCAAGCCACAATAATCATGGGAGAAAGTCCTCTATGTCTACAGACAAAATAATTAAGCATTCAAAGATTAAGAACATTCGGCCAGATCCTGAACGTAACTCCTAACGTATGTACCATCAATACGAAGGAAGGGGTAAGGGCATCAATTAGACACCCGTAATTACGCCTTGGAGGTGAAGGGAGGCATTTAAATTGGACAGTATGGGCTGGGTTTGGCCGTAACGCCAAATACATTACGTATGACAGTAGTTACACTATGGAAAATGAAGGTAGGGTTTGGGCAGCGTAAAGTACGTACGAGCAACTGGGAGGTCCTAGGGGAGTGCATAGAAATTTCTAACGTAACTAGCCCGTAGGTCTGGATCTACCCCATTATACCTATAGTAAAGCATGGAGGGACTCAGTTATGTTTTGGGGCTGCTTTGTTGCCTCTGGCATGAGGTTGCTTGAATCTGTCCAGAGCACAATGAAATCTCCAGACTATCTAGGCAGCCTAGAGCAAAACATACTGCCCAGCGACAGAACGCTCTGTATCATTTGCAGATCATGGGCTCTGATAGATTGATGACCAAAAATCACACTAAAGTACTTAAGGATAAAAAGAAAAAAATATTATTATTTTGAAGCAGCCTTCTATAAGCCCTGATCGCAATCCTATAAAAATCTATAGAAAGAGTTTAAACATGCACTCTGGAGAAGACATCCATTAAACCTCAGAAAGCTGTAGCAGTTTATCTAAAATAGAAGGCCATAGGAACCTACTAACCAAAAATTCTCCTTCTGCCTCAAAAAGCCAGCTGTCCTCTCCTAGCTCACAAACTCATTCTCTAACTATGACAGAAACTCCAGAAATCTTTGGTTCCCAACCCTATTTGCCATCACGTGTGGCAGAAACAGCAAGCAGAATGTCCCTGATCCTTCTTCCACAAATTGACTAAACTCTAGATAAGAAACTAGACCACCAATTTGATCCTCACAGAGAAGATTATTGTAATTGAGAACCGCAATAGGTGCAATTTATGGTCATTACATAGGCTTTACACTTCTGTATCCTGCTAAGATGCACATCACCTGTGATGGCAGGGAGTACTTTTTTGAGGATGCCCCTAAGGTTTAGGCTTTTTTGATCTGCCAGATGCTCTTCCTCTTCAGTCACCTACCCATAACTGACCGTAACTCATTTCTATCTATGGTACAAATAAACACATTTCAACAAGCGAGTGTCAATTGCATTACATAAGCATCTGCAATACACAATAGATGACCAAATTTAGGACTCTAATGGGAGATACATCATTTTAAAAGTTTCTATTAACACAAAAAGCTATAGACTTGTGAACCTACATGCCCCAAATGGAACTAATCAAGCCTTCTTCTTGTCATTTTCCCAACTTTTGCTGCAGCAGGACACTCCCAATTTAGTGTTAGGAGGTGACTAATGCTGTTGACAATCCTTTACTTCACAAATCTATTCCCCAAACCCAAAGAAAGTCCTCCTAATTCAAATCATACACATTCTGATTTACTTATAATCGCTTTTTAGTAAAAGGTATGAGAAATGCCATGAAGCGATAGCCTCTGGTCTACCCAATCATCCTGACAATGGTGGTGTCCTGCACAGTTTTGTCATGTTGAAGGTTTTTGACAAGTTCTCCTGGATGCATCTTCAGAAAATGTTTGAGGTTTGGGCTTTGGGCATACTTTTTCCCATTTTATAACATTTTTATACACTGCCTCAACCACCATGCTTTAGGTGAATGAAATAAATATATACATTGTCACGATGTGAAACAAGACAAGGTTGCCCAATGTCATCATGACTAATCTCACTTTGGATCTCCTGTTGAGAATATTGCCGTCATGGGACACTTTCTAAGGGATCAACATTGGGCACACACATACCAAACTAACAGCATACTTTATATAACAAATCCTCGACAATCTTTTTGTCCTATTTGAGAAGAAAAATAACAGAATTTGGTAAAATCTATGGATTTACTATTAACCAAGATAAATTCACAGCACTATTTTTCAGTAACGTAGAAATACCACCATGGGTAAAGTTTTATGATTAATTTGGGCCAAAACAGCCATTATGTATCTAGGAGTCCAAATCCCAAATAATCTGTGCGTGGCTGCGATCTATCGCCCAACCCCCCATGCATCTTGCCAACAATTTCTGTAACACTTTTCTGCATGGCTCCCTCATTTGCTATCCTCTGAAATGTCTAACATTATTCTAGGTGATTTTAACATCTTCATTAACAATCCTTCATTTCCTGATTCCTCCAAGCTTTTATCTATAACCTCACCTCTTGGCCTCTCCCATTGTAGTCATTCTTCTACTCATAAGGGGCCAAATCCAGAGCTAAGTGCAGTTTAAGTACGATCTCATAGAGTATTTACATATTCGAAGTACTATGCACTCCCCCAAGCACTCCCCTCGGTAGCACGTAATTTACTTGATTTACAAGCACCAAACCCTCCCTTAACTTTGCCTTGCATAAGTATGGTCGTACATAATAGATTGTTTCACGTAACGGCCTAACCCGGCCCATACTGTATCATTTAAATGCCTCCATCAGCCTACAAAGCGTATTTCCGGCCATCGTAAAGATGACCCGTCCCTTTGTAGGTATTTACGAGGAAGGTACGTACGATCAGAATTACAATGCCTAACATCTTGCTGCATGCATGTGCAGTACATACAAAAAAAAGAAGTTACGCAAGTGGCTAGCATATATACGCTTTCGTAATGAACTCTGGATCTGGCCCAAGGATGGCAATTGCTTTAATCTTGTATTCTTTAAACTATGCTCAACCTCTGATTTTATCAACTCTCACCCTCACCCTCTCTCAGACCATCACCTTGTCTCTTCAACCTTTCACCTGCTAGTTCTACTACTTTGATGTCTAATACTACAAAACCTACTCCCGTATAAATATTAATGCCATTAATGTTAATCAACTTTCTCACTCTGTGCAACAACTTCTTTCCACAGTTCACCTCAACAAAACCCTAGCGGCTGCCCTTGATGAAGTCACTCCAGCTACCACTCATACACCACGACGACCTCAACGTCAGCTATGGCACTCTAAGGACACATGAAACCTTGTATGTCCTGTGCAGATCTGAGAGATCTGGGATATATCTTAAAATGAGTAAGAATATGTATGTAGTTGCAGTCTTGTTGATGTCTTTAAAGGTTAGCAAAAGGATTTTGTATTTGATTCTGCAAAATACAAGCAACCAGTGTAGATATTAAAAAAGTGGACCAGCTCTAGAAGAATGTTTTGCAAGGAAAGTCTTCCTGCTTCATGCAATACAGACTGTAAGGGGGCAAGAGAGCACTGCAATAATCAATGAAGGAGTTGATTAATGCGTTAATGATAGTTGTTGTAGTGTCTTGCGTGAGAAATGTCTGGAAAAGCTTTTTAAATTTATGTGATAGAAATATATTTGCCATTATCTTAAATGGTCGTCAAAGCTGAACACCTGTTCAAAAAAGTTTAAAAAACAAAACAAAACAGCTACTAAGAACGTGCAGAAGATCTGTGTGTATTTTTACGAAATACACATGCAATGCCCAGAACTCAACATATGCATGAAAACCACATTTGATTCACAGACTTGGACGGCTGACTTAGGACTGATTTCGTCACAGAATGAGTCCTGCAAACGTAGCTAAAGGGGCAAGACACTTAATGCAAATGAGCAGCATATATTAATATAAAGTATGGGCGTGCCTCTAGAGTTAGGACTGATTCACAAGTGTGAATACCCTGAGGAAGCAAATAAACGCACGGAAAAAGATAAGATAGCCCTCTACTACTCTAAAGTTGATTTCAGTATGGTTCTGTGCTAGTCTATGCTTCTTTCGTCTATGTTTTTAATGCCTTAAGACCTTTTCCACTATAGAAAATATTTCTGTTTACAATAATTTAAATATTTGTATTATTTGTTTTGTAATTGTATTATTAAAATAAAGCATTATATACCAGGTTTAATATAACTAAACCTCAATTATTAAAAAAAAAATTAATTAACGAAATTGTAAAATTTATTTGAAAAAAAAACAAAAAAAAAAACATAATTCAGGTAGCTAATTGTTCCAAACCACATAAAGGGTTAAACTTACATTGTGTCAACTTAAAATTTAAAGAAAAAAATTGCAACATTCACTTAATAGTTTGATAATAGATTAGATATTATTACAATAATGTTTTATGTTGTTAATCAACAAGTGTTTTAGTGGCAGTGAATGCAAAATACTTTAAGAAAATTTTAACTTCTTTAATGTATGTATGAAATTATTTACTTTTGGCTACAGATTACTTTTATGATCAATAGGATTAATAAAATGAAATTAAACTAGTGACAGGTTAAACAAAAATATTTCATAATAGGATGTAACTATATAGACTTTTTGATATAAACTACAGTTAAAACACCTAATTGATGAATTGAATATTTTGAAATGGGAACTGTCAGCTAAGAAACATATTCAGCATAGAACTTGCCTTTACTGTGGTCAAGTTTACAACTTTGTCGTTATGTCAACTGCTGACATCACGCTCAGGCCCTGCCAGTTTTGTGTTGCCAGCAATATGAATAGCTGTGTTCCATATTACACTTTCAGATAAATAGCACAATGACAACTGATAAATGAAAAAATAAACTAGAATTTGCAAGACCTTACATAGGCGACAAGCAAATAAATTAGAAATACCTATAATTTGCCAAAAAGATATAAAATATTTGGCATCTGCGCTAAGTGCAGTATGATGGAAATGTATGTATCCCTGTGTTATACCCTGTAATTAAATATAAGTGATCCATTCGATACTAAAGAGTAATCTCAAGTTCTACTAAAAAAAGCCCTGCACACAAGTGCAAATGACATTAAAAATTATTTGTATTACAATCAAAAAAATACAGAATTATTGCACTTGCCAAATAAAGGAACAATGTTTATAGTAACTTCATCTTAATATATTGTAATAGTTTTGTTTATGTTCCTACTAATATAATACACATTTTAGATCTCTATATTTCATCTTCTATGTAAGTGATAGTGTTATCATTGTTGCTGGAAGATCATAACGGACAACTAATTATTTTTTTTTTACCAGTAAGGTGACTTCACACATTGTGAAGGGAATTTCCAACATAATTATTCAAACATAAGCTAATTGTTGTGGAACATTTTACATAATCTCACATTAGGTAAAACATTTAAGAATACACATAAAATCATGACCTGTGCTATCTGCATATATGCAATTCAATATCTCCCCAGAATCAGTTATCATTAGTAATATAATAACCCTCCTATAACTTTGTATGTTTCCTTCCCAACCTAAAAGTCTAGGCAAAGGTTAATTAAAATAACTTAGGCCATATTATAGCTGGGTACAAACTGAATTATTAACTGACGATTCGACATCCTATCAGATCTGTAGGAACAATTCTAGCCCCGACCTGCTTAACGATGCCCCCTGTACACACTGCTCTCTAGTTTCCCATGGATTATTTCACAATTGTTCAAATAAACCTTTCCTGGAATGATATGGTTACCCACAAGGTGGCGCTGTGCAGAAAAATGAATAGGAATCATTGCAGTTCAGATCGTACCAGAACACCCTGAAGTTACAGACATCGGGACATCGTTGAATGTAAAAATTAGGAGCTCCAAAAAATCAACTCAAATGATCAGATGCTGTTTCAGACTACTCTGCAGCATTGTTGGACAGTAACATATCTTTTGAAACTGTCATTTGTTCTTGTGGTCTGCACCATTCTCAGCAGAAAAAGCCCCAGTGTGTATGTAGTGTATAAATGATACTAATGCTTAAAGCCTCCAACAAACTGCTAAAACTGATTATTCATTTCAAAAACACATTATGTAACAAAATAAAAATGACTTGTAATTCACTTTACATTAGCTAAGCAAATGTCTCATTTACAGATAAACTCAAAACCTCTCACTGAAAGTAGTAATATAAATTAAAAAGGTGATTAAGAATGTTTATTACTATAAAGTAAAATTTGTCTCTGTTATTCCCTTTGGTGTGCTGAGCCGTCAGGTTTAAAAATGTGGCCCATTATAATCTAAAAAAATCATCATAAATCAATCTGAATACTTTAAACAAAAAAATGAAACACTGTACTATTGTAAAGAAAGAAATTGAGGCTTCTACCTACCTAACCTCTGGTTGAGGTATTGCTTCTAATCCTGCTGGAACTTGGACCCCTTTCTCCCATTCTTGTCTCCATGGATCAGCCAGTATATAGAAGTCATCTGGACCAAACTGGTAAGAGTCAGGGACTTTCATTGCAGTTATCAAATCAGTTCGAAACACCTAAATTAAATACAAAAATAGCATTGAACAACAAGCTATGGCAGGCAAGTGATTGATATACAGTACAGTAAGCGGTATATACAGAAAGAGGCTGTGTTTTAGCAATGCTTAAACACTGCTCATCTTCGTGACAGTGAACAGGATCCAGACCTAATATTGGATTCTGTACTTTAGCCAACATATGGAATTTGGAATCCTAAATAGATTTCAGAGTGCAGAAGGTATCCTCAAATGTTTCACCTACTAGATTGTGCGGGTGGAATACTGGATTGTACATAAGAGTTTAGTCATCAAATATGATTTAAATATCAAAGGCCACCCACCTTAAGTATCTCACATGCATGGTGTGTTGGCCCGCCCTGTGTGTGGTGACCTGAGTATAGAACGCTGCTGATTGATCCTGTGTTCCGCGCAAAAGTTCTTGTACAAACAAAATAGGGGACTTACATACAATCGGATCTGGCCCAGTGTGATTATAGTATATGTCGTGGATATAAGTGTTAACAGTAATCATCACATGAGTTCAGCTTCTGGAGCAAGGAATGAATATTGTGGGTATGCAGTAAACCAGGAATGGTTAACCTGTAACTCTCCAGTCCTAGCATGCTTTATCAAATATCAGCAATGCAGGCGGAGAGTAGCATAAGTTGGCCAGGCCTGCACTACACATTTTGGAGCAGTTCAGTTGATCATAAAGCTCAATTATTATGCAGCCTGTATGCATCAACGATTTGTCAGAATAAAATAGAATGCTTAATGTTCTGACCAATGCTGTGCCGTTCCTTTTAGGATGGCATAGCGCAATCAGGAGCTCAGCATAATTAACAGGAAAGGTGTCTCTTTAAAAAATACTCTCCTATCAGACCAATTTGTGGGAAGCCGAGTAAACCAAAAATTTGTATTCCCAGCTAAGGTTATGGTGGAATATGTAGATATATAAATGAAAGAGCTGCAAAGCAAACCAAACAAAGGTGTTACACACCATCAAGCCTTAGAAGCTCTAGACACACCATAAATCAGAGAAATCAGTGTACAGAGAAATCAGAGTACACCTGCTAACATAACAAATAAGACATTTTAATAATAAACAGATAAACTTGTAAAGTATATAATGAAATGAAGGGTGTAAATAAATCTTCAGTTAAAAATGCATTGGAATTTAATAACTTTGTTTAAAGTAAAATTCCAATAAGTACATTTTGGTTTTAATCTAACCTGTTCTGGACTAGTATGTAATGAGCCTAAAACATACTTTTTTTCATGGCAATTCACAGTGCCACCTATTTGTTTAGTAATATGCATAGCATGAGTTACAGTTAGAGACACTCTCTTAACAAATTACCCTCTTGTTATCTATCTGAAGCACTCCTCTGTAGATTCTGTGACTACAAACCATGTCCAGTGCTATCTGAGCTCTGCTCAACAACTAATTCTTCACTATAATGACTCTGATCACAACCTGCGACATTGCTTATTTTTCCTTGCTCACATATTAGTGATGGCAAGTAAATTGACTGCAAAAATTTATCTCATCAAAGCTAAATAGATCTTTAAAGAGTGGACAATTAACTCAATATATACTTAAACACTACAGCTCATGAATCTGTTTGCACACACTTCACATTAGGTATTCAAGGTGGTCAGCATCTGTGAGCAGTAAGCAAGAAAAGTATTTCAGCTGCATACAAAAATAAGACAAATTTGACCCAATCC
>WWET01001880.1:60404-74406 GCA_011038615.1 Limnodynastes dumerilii | reverse complement strand
CACCCCCCCCCCCCCCCCGCCTTAATTCAAATTTGTTTTGTGTGTAACTTTCCATCTGATTTCCTCTTCATTTTAAACTCAATATCTAAAAGAGATTTTGGAAACACCAACCACATTATGAATATCTATTATATCTCCCAAGAACATTTAGCCAGGTGGTATACCCACTGCAGAACTCCTCTCTGGTGCCACACAACAGAAAGATAAGCATCTGGCGCTTCAGATGCTGCCTGTCACCTAACTTTATTTTGTTGTCGGTCACAACCTACTGGTGGATGGAAGTATTGAGACACGTGCTAGGGCATTTGACACCCCCTGCAAAATATACATTTGTACCCTCATGTTTAAAAATGTATCGTTTAACAGCCACAATAAAAGAAACCACAACCACAATAAAAGTAAGCAAGTCTTGATCACTACTATATACTACAGACTGCATCCTAGAAACCACCATACAATACAGATTATATCTTATTAACGTCCATACTTTAAAGACATCGGGATGGATCTAGACTTAAGAAGGAGCTTGAAATTAAGGACCTGATTCACACTTAAGAATCTTCTTAAAATAAGAACTTAAAGTCACTCCTGGGCAAAACCATGTTGATTGCAGGGGGGATTAATTTAATTGTATTCTTTGCATGCAGGGATATATCTTTGAATTGCTTACTGCACACAAATATTGACCAGCGTTACTATCACACTGTTATTTAGACTTGGGCTGGGAAATATCACCTCTCAACACTAGTACTGTTTGCAGCAGATGAAATATGACTCCCCTGCAATCAACATGGTTTAGCCCAGGAGTTCTTATTTTAAGAAGATTCTTAAGTGTGAATCAGGTCCATTGTGAGGAAAATTACTCCTGGGCAAAACCATGGAAGGAGGAGCCAAGTTAATTGTATTCTTTGCATATACGGATATATCTCTGAATTGCTAACTGCACACAGATATTGACCAGCTTTACTTTTACTCTGTTATTTTGACTTGGGCCGGGAAACATCACCTCTCAACTCCAGAGCCGGATTAAGACTTCATGGGGCCATAGGCAAGATACCGGTTTGGAGGGTCAGGGTCAGGGTCAGGGTCAAGGTAATCGCTGAATTAGGTCCATTATCCTGAGTCCTTCTACTAACCAGATCCGGATTAAGACTTCATGGGGCCCTAGGCAAGATACCCCCCTCCCCATGAATCAATATTTTTGGTGCTTACCTTATTCATCCCCCTTAAATTTGTAACGCACTATACCATTATATCTGTAACATACACACAGTATAGAATGTACAGCAACACTGACATTACCAGTAACACATTATACAATTCTATCTGTAACACATTCGCATATATTTGATAAGCCACCAGCCACTGCCTTTCTTAATTCTGAATTCTTCATCATAAATGTTTGTATACAGTTTGCTATAAATACATATTTATGAGATAGATAGATAGATAGATAGATAGATAGATAGATAGATAGATAGATAGATAGATAATCCCAAAGCAGGTGCCAGACTAATATGTTTTAATAACGTTACTTTTCTAGAGAACACAAAGCCTCAAAGAAATATACCAAAGTGCTAATGTAACTCAACAAAACAAAAACAAGACGGTTCCATTAAAAATATATTTTTGAATATAAATAAATAATATAAATAATATCACATCAAGGTCAAGAAATGGCAAGAATTTGGTATTACCAAAACATAAGTATATAAATTACAAAACTGAATAACAAAAAAAATCCAGACAGAACATAATCCCAATTCATATATTCATATTTATTATAGCAATATAAACCCCATTGCAAAGTTAAAAACACCCAATTCTAGATTAAAACCCCCCAATGCTAAATTAAATATCTCCAATGCCAATTTAAACCCTCCCCCATGCCAAGTTAAAATCTGCCAATGCCATATAAATATATTGTTGCCCACTGCCCAGCACTGGCATCTAATAAATAGAAAAATAACTGCTTACCTGCTATTTTCTTCCAGATGCTCCGTTTCAGTAAGTCTCCAGTCCTAACACACACATCCACACATCCCTCTTACACTTAGCCCTGCGCTCTTCTCTAAGAAACACAGGGCTCGGGCTTTCTTAAATTAAGTGCGGGGAGCGGGGTGCAACACTGGCGTTATGTCATGACGTCACCCAGTGCATTACTGGGAACTGGCGTGGCGGGCCCAAAACCAGTAATAGTTGAGCTTGTTATCGAAGGAGTCAATGCAGCTACTGCTGCACCTAAATCCAGGACCGGCGCTCACCTAGGATGCCTAGCGGGTAATCTGGGCCTGCTCAACTCTAATACTGTTTGCAACAGATGATACAAGACTCTCCTGAAATCAACATGGTTTAGCCCAGGAAAACTTTCCTCTCTTAATTTCAAGCTTCTTCTTAAGTCTGGATCCAGCCCATTATCCTAATGACTACTACACAATGCAGATCACATCCTTGTGACCACTATACAATAAATTCAATATTCTTGTAACCACAATGCGAGTCATAAAAAAAAACCAGAAAACATATTAGTAACCACAATACAACAGTAAGTGCAGCCTTCTTAGTGCTTACGGTTATCGTGCAATGCCACACATAATTTGCATACTGCACTAGGTCCAATTGTGTGTCTAAAGCCATGCAATCCACCCCCCCTTGACAGCCATTCAATCTACCCCCCTTGTGTGTGTACAGCTCTCCAATATTCACCCCTTCAGTATCGTCAGCCTTCCAATAGTGACATTAGTGTCTCATTAGCATTAGTGACCCATAGAGTAGTTAGAACACACTCACAAAGTGAGTAAATCGCAATCTTCCCTTTTGTGGGTGTCCAGCTATGAAATCACTCCCGCTTGTGTCTACAGCCAACAAGTCTCCCCACTGCCCCGTTTTTCTACAAACATTAAATACCCAACTTCTCTCTTTAAAAACGTCTCTCCCGTCTCATAATTACCTTACATATTGCCGTCTTCCTTCCTGCTTTGCTCCTCCGTGGCATGCTCTCTGTACTAAGTGACGCTGACGTGCCCTCTGGTACCTCTAGCATCACAGTGCAGGATGTGTTTACTAGCTGACAGTGTCGCTAGATTCTTACAATCGGCGTCTAGAACTGCAAACTTTAAATTCCAAGAGGAATACAGATTAACATTGTTCTCCCCAGGTCCCTTTAGCTGTTTTATGCTTACGGCCCAGCCAATAACTCCAGTTTTCCGTCTTGCTGACAGTGTCAGTCCTCTGATTACTTGTATGGGCTTTCCATCAATGCTGTGCCTTTGCCTGGGTAGTAAGCATAAAACAGTTAAAAGGACCTGGGGAGAACACTGATAACATCTGTTTTCCTCTTGGAATTTAAAGTTTGCAGTTCTAGATTGTAAGAATCTAATGGTGGCAACGAGACTCCTCCTACAGTGCAGTGGGAGGAGTGAGTAACAATCAGTTACTGGCTGTAAGAAGTAACCCCCAAACCCAAGTTGTAGGAACTATATTGGGAAAGGTTCTATTCCATGGCAACTTAATGGGACTACAGTCGGGATCCTGTGACAGTTAATGGCCAGTATATAACTTCCAATTGGAATATCATATCATATCATGATGAAATTAGTAAGTACTCTAAAGTGATATCCTATTCAAAAATCAACCTGTTAGGAAGCGCTGCGGGACGGTGTACCTCAGTCAGGCTTTCCCCTTACCTTCTCCTGTGCTGCTCCAGCTGTCTCTGTCGTCCAGCATGCTTCCCTCTCCTTCCGGCGCTCTGCTTCTCCAACGCGCGTCCTCTCTGCTTCCTAGCCTGCAGTGTGATGGTTGCCAGGGACGCACTTTCTGGTCTCCTGGCGGCTAGCGTCTGGCGCATATCCTAGCAACCAGGACGCTAGCCAATTACCTGTGTGGCGCGCTCCGGCTCCCTTGCTATTGGCCAGCGTTACTTTAAATACCAGCTCCTCCTTGTAACAGGTGCTAGTTATAGTTCTGTCTGACAGCTCTGTGACTTGCCCTCTCTTGTGTGCCTAGCGTTTAGCCCTGTGCTATCCTAGTGATCTGACCGTTGAGTGCCCTCCATTCATGCCTAGTACCTCTCCCACTTACCTACTGTGTGCCTCTTCTCTTGGGACTACCCCCCTGATTGTATTAACCAACCCAGTCACCCCATCTTCCCCTGCCTGAGTGTGTTTGTGTCCCTTCTGATTACTGCTGTTTGTTTGGTGAGTGTTAGCCCTAGTTAGTCCTGTTCTGTCTCGTGACCCACTTAGTCTTAAGTGCCGTGTTTCTCGTTTAGTGTAGTTTTGTCAGCTCAGTCTCTTCTGAGCAATCCTGCTCACTCCTACTATATTTGTTCCTCTGTTTCTGATTGTCCACGGTGGGGTGTCTCTTATTTCCTTTCCAGCGAGTTTAAGTTCAACGGGGGACGACCACGCCTTCAGGGGCAGCCCAGCCCATCCCCACCACTAGGGGCTCTGGTGAAGTCCACCTGAACGGTAAGACTCCGGACCCTGGAAGCTTGTTCGCTCAGTCTATCGGGGCTCCCCTGAGGATCACTCCGGTACTTAACGGGTAAACCCGGAGTACCCTGTACTTCTCTCCTGGACTACTCCGGTACTCCACAGGTAAACCTGGAGAGTCCTTACACAACCAAAACAGCCACAATGCTATTCTTATAGAAGCTACTGTACAGGGTCTTCAAAATAAGCGCATGTAAATCTGAGAGAATTTGTTAAGCAACAATAGTTAGATTTTTAATACATGGGAAAAATGTCAATGTTTCTATCTTGAGGAACATTCTTTTAATTCATGAGTCGAATCCTATGTTTGCATAACAGTATCACAAGAATTAGCTTTAGGCAATGTTTTTATAGACAAATTAAGAAGAAAAAATAAGCTTGTTTACTCATAAAAATTCCATGCAGAAAAAGTTTTACCCTATGTTGTACAGAAGGAACAAACAGTACCAGGCAAAAAATCTCAACATCACAAGTTAAAAAAACTAATTTTACTCACATTGGGCCTGATCCAGAACAACGCTTCAAAGCGAATTTACGCGTGGCGGAGACGTAAAATCGCTGTTTTTGTACGCACTGCGCACCATAGAAAATACGCACATTTACATAGCGTAATTGTGAACGTATGGTCCATTCACGTATGTGTCACGTAAATACTTACGTGTGGGCGTGCCAAATTTACGTTACTCCAAAATACGTCTGAAATACGTGAAGCAAGGCGGGGGGTGGTATTTAAAGTGTACAGTATGGGCGTGCTTACCTGCGTAAATTCGTGCAGCCCATACGTACGTGTGCGTATGACAGCGGTTACGTGGGAAAAACTTAAGGTAGGGTTTGGGAAGCGTATCTTGACAAAATACGTCCGTGCAAGGGGTGTCCTGAGGGGAGTGTAGCGAATTTACGTGTACGAAAATACGCTCCGCGAATAAACGTACGGCACACGTAGTTCTGGATCTACCCCATTGTGATAATATTTAGCTTTATCATGGTACCATTTTATTTACCATTGCCATAGTTTCACAATAACAATTTCAATATTTAAAAAATAAAATACCAGTATCTCAAATTCATCAACACTGGTACTTATATTTAATTTTGTAATTGATTATTGTAGAGGTTCTTGTTAAAACAAATACATCTGTAAAGACAAGAGAAAAATGTTTACTAAACTTGAAAATACACTTAAACAGTTTTGACAATTTTGTTTTTCTTCCTGCGAATGTCGAACAAAGAATGCATATGGCGTAAACGTAAAAAATGTATTTATGGTAGCTGCATAGGATCCAGGATCGCCACTGATTGCAAGCACAGCAGAGAAGACGCACAAAAACACTGCTATAGCTGAAGAATCATATAATGTAACTGATAAGCAGAATCAATTAATTTAGCTTTCATCCATTAGGAACATCGGGCCTGATTCAGAATTAAGAAGGTGCTTAAAATAAGAGAGGAAAGTCACTCCTGGGCTAAACCATGTTGATTGCAGGGGAGTCATATTTCATCTGTTGCAAACAATATTAGAGTTGAGAGGTGATGTTTCCTATCCCAAGTCTAAATAACAGTGTGATAGTAAAGCTGGTCAGTATCTGTGTGTAGTAAGCAATTCATTGATATATCCCTGCATGCAAAGAATACAATTAACTGGACTCCCCATGCAATCAGCATGGTTTAGCCCAGGAGTGACTTTCCTCTCTTATTTTAAGCACCTTCTTAATTCTGAATCAGGCCCATCATCCTGAGATAGAGACTCCTCTCCATTTGTTGAATGTCCATCTATAGAAGGCCGAAGCCACAAGCATGGAAAAGTGGAGTCCAGCAGTGGAAAGGTCAGTAATTTGTTCACTAATGGGGATTAGCAAAACGCCAGTGTGGCTGGACCACATCAATATAATTTAATGTGACAATTTATTTAAAATGGAAAACGTATTGGTTTGTAGGACATTAGGAGAAAATGTTTTCCTACAGGAAGTCAGATGTTAATTAAGCCTTTTCACGTTGTCATTAGCCTTCATCCTGTAAATAATGAAGTTGGTGTAAATTGGGTTAAGCCCAAATTGTGTTAAATTCAGGTTTTGAACAAATGTTACATCCCGGTGGTAAATATCCCATGTAAAATCCTAGAATTTGTGGTTTACCCCCCTGCCAACATGTGTAAAAAGGCCTATATTTTGCATTGCAAGACCTAGTCCATCTGACAAGAATTGTACCTGCTGTATCCTATGACCTACTGATTAACTAACCCTTAATCCATTCCCTGGCTGTCCTTAGTCAAGCCAGTGCCCTGTGACCTCTGTCAACTATCCTACAGTCCTGAACCATAGCAAGTGGTTCAGGGGACATCAGTCAGGCACCCATTAGGGGCATGTAGCAACCATATATGTGGATACCTAGAAGGAAGCAGTTCTAGATGCCGATAGTAGGAGTCTAATGGTGGCAGTAAGTCCCGTCCTACAGTGCAGTGTGAGGAGCCAGTAACAATTGGTTACTGGCTGTAAGAGGGAACCCCCAAGCACACATTGTTCCCACATGAACTATAGGCCAGATTCTCTATAAAGACCGCACGTACGCAATCTACATTACAAAATGGTACATAGATAGCGTCAAAGAATTACTACACATGCCACGCACTTAAGAAGCAATATCCTTAAGTGAGAATCCGGCCCTATAACGGGAAAGGTCATATTCGATGGCATCTAGGGCAACCTATTGGGAAAACGGTCAGGATTCTGTGACAGTTAATTGCCAGCAAGTATACATCAATAAGGTATATGTCCTATTACATCTTATGACCGGCAGTGGGATCCATGTCCTGTTACAGCCATGAAGGAGAGAAAAGGCTGAAATACAACAACAGATTTCTTTACTTTATGTCATTTCCTTTCTAAAGAACCCATATATCAGTAAATGACTTTTAAACAGGGAAATCCGTGTTAATTAGGATTTTTGGTGAGAAACAACTGAATGCACAGAAGCGTTCTTTATGAATAGACAGCAAAATTGTCTTAATAATGAAGCAATGGGGAACTGTAGAAGTGCAACTCACTGTAGAATAGGTAGCAACAATACTGAGCAAGGGAATGGGGATGTAGGGCCTGATCCAGAACTACGGACAAACGCTGTTCGTATTAACACACAGCGTAACCACTATGTACTCTCCCTGACACTCCCCACAGTCCTGCCGTAATTACACAGCCTTACACCGGCTGAAGCTTTCCTTAAATTTTGGCAGCGTAACAACGGCCGGACGTAAGAACGCACTGGCCGTACCAGTTTTGCATGCTTCCCCTGCCTACATTCCCTAACTTTACAGTGTTTGTATTATTGGCACGCCCCTTCCACCGTAAATATGCTACTGTTACGGAAGCCCAATTCTCCTTTAGTAAAATGCTGCGTTACGCTAGCACTCATCTGCTGGGCGCAAGTGCACATCAGACAAAAAGCCGATATTACGCATACGCCCGCCGTAAAAACGCCCGCGGTCACGACCTAGACAGGCTTCTATTGCTCAGACCCTCTAAGTCAAGAGCGATTTCACATTATTACAACTTCCTTAGAACCCCGCTAGACCACTCTAAGACTTCTGCTGGAATGATGTATTGGATTAGAGCGTTCCCCAATCTTACGTGCTCCGATTTGTTAAAAACCTTTGTGCGATCTTGCAAGTTATTGCCGTCGAGTGTATACACAAAGTTGTTTTTTAATACACTACATGCCACATATCTTACGCCCAGTAAAAGATTTAGAATGGGAGTATTAGACTCTGACAGATGTCTTCGTTGTCAGAAACCGGCAGCGGACTTATACCATTTCTTATGGGATTGCCCCATTTTGAAACCTTTCTGGTTAACAATAAAAAAATTCTCTGAACACTGTCTGGTGAATAGACTTCCTCTCTCAGCAGAATGGGCCATTTTCGGTAATTTGCCACCTAATTACCAGGTCTATGGGGGTTTGCACAAGCTTCTGCTGGCTGTGAGTGCTGCGGCCCGTAAAACCATCCTACAGAGATGGCTGAACACCTCAGCACCCCCGTTTGCCTTATTTTTGGACAAACTAACTTACGTATTCCGCATGGATTGGATTGAAACTATGCTTGATAAAACTAAAAAGTGGAGGTTTTTTGAGGTCTGGGAGGGCTTCATCGACACTCTTCCCTCACAAATTAAAAGGCAGCTCCGTGATTGTTTTCAACATACTGAATGGTATACTGAGTTGATAAACGATCCGCCCATTATTATTCCTTCAGCTGAGTGAAGGCCGGCGCTGATTTCTGTTGTGCACAAATTAACCATAATCGTAGATGTGGTAACATTTGTACCATAATTAAGGATGTAATGAGGACCTTGTTCATTGAAGTGGACTATGACCGAACTCAAAATAAGTTATTTATTGTTTTTGAAAGTTTGTCTTGTTATTTTTTTGTGTTCTGCCGGGATACGCTAAGTAAGCGGATATTGTTTCAACATTTATAACGTGTTATTCAATGATTGAATTAGAATTCATGTCAGGTTGTGATATCCTGGACCACATGGAAATTGTTATGTTTTACATATATCCATTTATGTTGATTCCATGTATTGAAACGCAATGCATAACCTGGAAAATGTCTATGATTGTACAATGTGTGTGATAAATAAAGTTTAAAAAAAAAACAAAAAACACCCGCGGTCGTTGTTCTGGATCAGGCTCGTAGTGAGTAAAAGTGTATGTAAACTGCTTTATTTTGTATGTATTCCTTGCATAACAATTTTCATAAATATGTCTGGAAAATCGACCTACTGCTACAATGTTCTACCTGCTACTATCTAGGTCAATTCAATCTGACAAAATTAAAAAAGTAGTATTAAGAAGGGAATCTCTGAACACACAGCAAATGAAAATCAAAAAGGCAAAACACCACACCAAGTCCACCAATTTCCGTAGTCTCTGGATTGCAATGCAGTAGTCCAACTGTAGAATAAGAGTAGGGCTTCATTAATTTGAAAGGATGAACCACTCTCTAATGCATTGTTGAATCAACAGCCAATTCAGGCAGTTCTGAGGGAAAGTGGATGCTACCAGGAACTAGAAAGGCGTATTTTATAAGGTTTCCATTGAATGTATAAATATACATTTGATATACACACTAACAGTGCTTTACAACTATATAGTACAAATTATTTTAACAAGGCAACCACCTTCACCATGCATAATTTTTGCAGATTTTATTTTTCTGCGCTTCCTTTTCAAGAAGCAAAGAAGTAGTGAAAAAAAGGCTTAGGAGCGCAATTCTAAAGTAATAAACTTAAAGATAATAATTTTTTTTCACTTTCTTATTTGAAGACATACCTATCCTTTTAGCTGGGTTATAATTACCCAAATAGATTCATTTCAATTTGACTTACGTAATATAATACAAATAATTTTATTCCGAAAATGTTTTTTTTTTTTATCTGTGGATTACACAAACTAAATTTATGACTTGTGAGTTGCTCAACTTTCTTTAAAAGAGTTCTTATATTATACTATAAAGATGTACATCTTGAGATGAGGATTTAAAATGAAACTTTTTTGTCAAGGATGTATCTATAAAGAACTCTATCAAACTGGAGATCCTGCATCAACTAATCCACTCAAGCACTAATCGAAATGCTTTTCACTACTAAAATGCCTAAGATTAGAGTGGAAAAAAAGGACTCAATACTTCTATTCAAACGCCACTGAATTATTTATAAAGACTAAATAAATGTTAAATTGGACACTGATGAACACAATGCTTGACAGAAAAAAAAAACGTTTTGGGGAAGGAAATCAACTATTCTGTTACTATGACTGTTTACTATTTCTAAGGTTCTTCAGAAATGTATACATTGGGCCAAAACCAGACTTAATAGCGAGAGCGAATTTACGCATGTAGTATGCGTAAATCTGGCTGTGGGAATGCACTGCGCACGTGCGCAGCTGATATTACACATCGTAACTCTGAGCGTAAGTGACTTGCTCGTAATTCTGTACAATAGGGCATGCCATCCCTACAAAAGGCGATTATAGTAATTGTGGGTGGGGGGAGGCAATTAAATTCTACAGTATGGGCTTGGTTAGGCACTTACGAACGACAAAATATTACGCACGCACAGAGATACGCATGGAAAAGTTGAGGTAGGGTTCTGAACACGTAAATTGGCTAAGTTAAGTAAATGAGAGGGAAGAGCCAGGGGTAGTACATTATCCTTAGTAGTGTGTAACTTAGGTACGCTTGCATACATAAACAACCTTAAGTCTGGATCTGGCTTTTGTCTATAAAATGTAGCTGCTTAGCAACTCAGCCTTTTATGACTTAGCATGGGTGAAACAATTAAAAACAAATGTAATATTCAATAATGATATAAAAAAATTGAAAGGCTTACAACAGCACAAAATTTGTAGCAAAGTGGTATTAAAAAAAAGTTTTTACATTTTTAGGAAATGGAGTCACAACAAAGGACATAAAGGAAAAAAAACACAGCCACAGTAAAGCTGGGTACACACTTTACCAATTTCACATATAAGACCAACGGATATGGGTCTGCAGTTAGAACGACCCTTTTTCAAAAGTGTCATTTTATACTAGACTGTTTCGAACTGGCTCTCAAATTGATTGCTCCTGCCTCGCCAAGAAGCAATTGATCATCCCCAGAACAAAGTTGCAGCAGCGAATGGTAAGTGTTTATCTAAACCCAACCCTTATACTATTCATTACCTTAACCCTTCCCTCAGCCTGACCTCAAGACTCTCTTTCCTGCAACCTGACCCTAAGACTCCCCGGGTATACTCACCTGTTCGGTAAGGCGGGTCTATGGCGGCGGTTTTGGAAATAATGAATGGGTAAATACGCCAAAAAATTAATTCAGCATACTTATCTATTCATTAGTAAAACTTCCTAATTACTAATATTTTCAAAAGAGACAGCCAAAAATTAGATTTCGGGTGTCTGGATTTCGAAAATATAATTTTCTTTGCGCAGAACGTGCCCCAAGACCAACATAACAGCATTGTATTGGCAAGATGCAGTGTTCTCCGGATTTTAGCCGAGCGCTCCACTAGGCTAATTTCACTGACCGACCGGTTGACTCCTGGCTCTGTCTCTCCAGACACAACATGCCCTGTAGCAGTTACCTTCCCATTCCCAGCTCCACACCCAAACTTACCTGCCCATACCCTGACCTATGACCCATGACCCAATTATAAACCTGTCCTGAGCCCCCTTTGTTCAGGTCTCCTATCACGTATCAGAAGATAGTGTACGCCATATGCGTAGTTTCTGTGACTCTTCTTTACACATTTTCACGTATACCGTGAGTATACTGATCGGCATACTCACCCATTCATAGAAAAAAATTCTAAAAAGGATCCCTATTCAAAATAGAGACAGCCAAAAAGGAACTCTATTTCTAAAAGCAGTCCATTGCAGCAGTTTGATACATAGGGACAAGTGCTTTATATTCTGTATCTTACAAATGGCCCAGCCAGATTGTATGGTAAAAAAAGCTCCATTCTCTGTATGATCCAGTCACACTGCAATGCCAGCAGCAAAACTTATGATAAATTTACTATGTAAAGAGAAAGTGTTCAAATGTGTGTTAATCATGAAAGGAAACTGGATAACAAACTATTTGTAAATAGGGAAGACAAATGCTAAGAAATAAATTGAGGAATTTGTAAGCTTGTCTGAAGAGGTGAGTTTTAAGGAGCGCTTGAAAGTTTGGAGAGTAGGGATTAGTCTTATTGGGCAGGGAAGGTTATTTGAGAGAGTGAGTGCAACCCGGGAGAAGTCCTGTAAAAGAGCATTTGTTTAGTGTGGAGGAGAGCTGTATGTCCTGTGCAGATCTGAGAGAGTGAGCTGGGATAGTTCTTGAGATGAGTGAGTCAGGTGCACTCTTATTGATGGCTTTGTAGGTTAGCAATAGGATTTTGTATTAGTTGCTGCATGCAGTATAGACTGTAGGGGGTCATTTTATATTGTGGGAGTCTAATAAGGAGAGCATTATATTAATTAATGTAGGAGATGATTGAAGCATGAGTGTTAAAAAATAAGAATTTTTGCAGTGACATATAGATAGCTAGATATGCACACATACTATATACATGCAGAAAAATACATATAGTGTAGCGTAATAAATAGAAAGGGGATAAAAACAAGCACTGAGGAAAATGGCAATACTGCAGCTAATCCAACTCCAAGGGTCTACCACCCTTTAGAAAAAGATCAATGAATAGGAGTACGGAGGGGGATAAGCGCTATATTGTCCTCCAATATGATAATGGTAATAAGCATACAAATATAAAACTCATAAAACAGTCCACTTTTCACAGCAGATATGTAGATATAAAGGCTTCTCCCTAAATAAGCTCCAAAAATAGGGAACAGTGACAAGGTGAAAATAAAATTATTAACAATATTTTATTCACACACAATCAATGTGTCACATCACATAAAAAACATATAGTAAGAGACAGATGCATTACCCGGGAGAAGAGTCCTAACAGAGCAGTGCGCAGAGTGGTGCCTGACAGATGGTAATCGTCCCGGGAATGTCTCGGCTACAGCTCACGGTCATCTCCGTCTGGTCTCATCTCCCCCGTGGCCTGCCGTCAAGTGCTGCTCCCACTGACGCATTTCGGGCGCAAACCGCCCTTTTTCAAAGTGAAGTGCAGTCTCTTGGTATTCTTCCGTATAAATAGCCGCTCAATGTCAGCAATGAGCTAATCATTGTTTTACTATGCTTATTACCAATACGCTTTCCCTTATTACTTTACATTGTTAAAAAGTTAAAACAATTGCAATTTTTCTGACACCAATATTATACACAGTATACGTATCCTCTAAGTATAATTTAGCGTTTCTATCGGAAACTCTGAGTGGCTGACAACATATGTCAGTTCGTGCTCCCCCTATCTCTCCAGACTACTCATTAAATGTATATATTATTAATTGAAAGGCACACATGTATATTGCGAAAATCTAGCCCAGTGATTTGATAAGATATTATAAATATCCCATCTCAATAAATCTGGATACCTCATAATTATACACAAATTAAAAAGCACAGATACATGATAATTAATAAAAAAAATGAACCTTTTAGTAAGAACTTATGACCTAATATACTATAAAACCAAAGGAATCCGGATAATACACTCATCTATAATCCAGCCAGCCGATAGATAGATAGATAGATAGATAGATAGATAGATAGATAGATAGATAGATAGATAGATATATATATATCCCTTTAAGAATATTTGCATATGCATAAAAATATAGAAAATATGTAAAAAAAAAAATATAAAAACTAGCAATATTATTTCCAACATATATTCAAAGGATTTCATTTGGAAGTGAAATTCGTGACCTTAGGTCACCCAACGTCATTGTTCAGCGCGTGATGCGAGGGAGAGAGCCAGAGGCAGAGCTGCGGGGAGAGCCTGACACAGACTCAGGGACCGCCAGAGGGACAGCCTTTCCCTCATTACCTTCTGCTGTCCCTCTGGCG
>WWET01001880.1:37394-49977 GCA_011038615.1 Limnodynastes dumerilii | reverse complement strand
ACGACCGTCGGCCGTACGAAAATTCGCAGAGAATACGCTGAGAAAATACGCTTAGCACGCCCATACTGTACAATTTAAATGGCTATCCCCGCCTCCCTGTAGTAAAACGGGCGCCCAGCCGACCATCGTAAAAAAAATACGCCCGGCGAGCATACGCTACGCTAACGATACGCCCGCTATTCGCTCATGACGCGCGAGCGACCGGAACCTGTCATACTGGGCATGCGCATTGCGAATTTTTGGACGAAAATTCGCATACGATGAGCGTACGCTCGCTTGCGAGCGTTGGATCAGGCCCGCTCTCCCCGCCTCCCTGTAGTAAAAATGAGCGCCCAGCCGACCATCGTAAAAAAAATACGCTTGGCGATCGAAAAATACGCTAACGATACGCCCGCTATTCGCTCATGACGCGCGAGCGACCGGAACCTGTCATACTGGGCATGCGCATTGCAAATTTTTGGACGAAAATTCGCATACGATGAGCGTACGCTCGCTTGCGAGCGTTGCTCTGGATCAGGCCCTAAGTCCCAGCCGCAGCGGTTTACATGAGGGCTGGCTGGTATCCTAGCAACTTGCCAGCTCTCATGTAAACACCTTCCCTGGTCCTACAGCCTCTCTGAAGTCTCGGCCAACGCGGGACTTGCATTCTTCCAGATTGCGCGCCTATTGAAGTGAAGCTGTAGCGGTCCTGTCTCTCTTAAGGTAAGTAAATGTAAATTTTTATTCCTTTGCTACTTTTTTTTTTTAGCGTAACATTCATAACTTCTAAGGAATTAAGGGACAAAGAACCAACACACCATACTATAAAAAACAATTAAGACCATAAGGCACTAATTTACACATTTACAAGGTGATAATTCATGGGAAATATATATATATATAATTAAAACTGAAAACAACTAACACACCAATAGAAAAGGGGGGTGCATAAGGGAAAAAACCCACAATACGAGTAAATATGAAGGTGACGTCAGGAACAGTAGAGCACCAATGTTCCTGACGTAACCTTTAGTATAGAAACACTGCCCCCTAGTGTCCGGCGGAATGTCATTAGAAGATTCCGGGAGGAAGAAGAAGCCTCTTCAGCTGCGTGTCAACAGGAGAATTTTCGGAAAGCTGGAAGAAAAGACAAGTAGACATCATTTAAAGAACATTAGAAGGCTCCCAAGATGCGGACATCTAATGGTGAGTGTAAAAACATTTTTTTTTTTTTTTTTTATAATCACTAGTTTAGTGTTTAATCAGTTTTCGGGAAACACTGGAGATATAAACCCACTATAGGGCACTATCACTGAGAAGAGCAAAGCATTTTTAAGGCATCACTTGTTAAGACAGTCTCACTGAAGAAAATCTTACAGTAACATATTTTAACTTATCAGCTTAATTGACTATGGCAATCTATCACAAATAATTATTTCGCACAAACTCCTCCTCCTGCAAAGTAAATACACTATTCTTGAATGCTCAGATGCACTCTAACTATACCCACATATATGGCCTTATGCAAACACAACTATGTAAAGACGCAATAAACAGAGTCCATCCTGTAGTTTTCCAGGCAGAGAAGCACCAAGAAACGTGCAGTATCCGGCTGTGCTGGCAGGTAATATTTTGGTTCTATGGACGTATGAGGGTGTCGGTTCTCCTTTTGTGCTACCAAGACCAATTACACAGTCCACACCAGCACAGTCCTGGTATCTGGTATCCTTGAGAAGAGGCTATTTACTCCAAGAGGCTGCTGTAACTGCTCTCCCAAGGCATCTACCGGGTAGTATTAGGTAAAGCAAGTCTTTCAAACTCCTGGATGCTAGGTGAGTAATAGAGTTGTAGCCCTCTGTAATGGAATGGCCCAGTAAAACTTGTATACAGTGCGTCCCTCCCTGGAGCCAAACCTAATGCAATGTTCATCAACAGGATGATATAGTGCAAGGAGAAAACCTCCAAAGTCCACAGCTCTACCAATCCCTCCTATGACAGAGAGGGAATAATATTGCTCCAACACCTCAGCTAGAAGTTTCAACTTTCCACACCTCGCCTTCAGTGCACCTTCTGCAGATATATTATGTTAGTGAGGATGTTTTCTGTCCTAGCTAGAACAGTGTTCACTTTTGCTAAAAACTTAGCCGTCCCACAGACGCACACACACTCTTCTCCCTGTGGTGACAGAAGCAGTGTCCTTTCTGCAGCAATCTAGACTTAGCAGGACTGGACAGCAGCACACCAGGCCCTCTGTACTGTTGCAAGATGGCCCCCGCAGACTCACTACAGGATCCCAAAATGGCGCTCAGAATCGTTTCCCGCCAACTGCCATATAGTCACCCCAAGCTCCTGGGTGCCTCACTTTTACCTCCCCCGTTGATCACCTCCGTGGCTACTGATCCCTGCCACCGCTGCTAAACTTTGCTCCTCCGTCCTCCGCAGTGCCGCGTCTCACCGCGCGCCGTCTCTCCTGGCTCCACCGCCTCTCTCTAGGCCTCCTTTCAGGCCGGACTCCGGGGCTAAAAGATGGTCCCGCCACTCAAATGCCTGCCACACCGGGTAAGAAGGCGCTCCAGATCGTCCAGACCCCGGGTGGTCTACTTTCACTGCTCCCTTGGCTGACCCAGGCTTCCCACCAGGGAAAATATGCAGCAGACGGGACGGAGCTCTGCTAAGACGCGGCCATGCAGGATGCGCCGCCCACCGGAAGTCTCTTTTCAGCAACTTTTAAGTTAAGGGTCATACAAAAAAGAGATAGCTTTGTGGAGGTTTAAGTCCTGCACCTGTGTTTTAGCCAGTAAGGTCTCCAACGTGAGAGGAGAATTGTGGCTCTGAGTCGCTAAGGTATGTCTTAATTGTATATAGGCAAAGAATGTAATGTGCAGAAAATGTAATTTTTGATGGAGCTATTCAAGACTTAGAATCAGACAGAGGATAAGAATAGAGCCGCCATTTTATTAAAGGGAGGGGAGATATGCTGTCTCAGAGTGGCTGTTTTGGAGACTTGTGGACCTCTGCAAGAGGTGAGCTCTCAGTTTAGAAAGATATTTGATATGTGACCCACAACTGGGACCCTAAATTTTAGAGTTAGGACCACCTAACAGAGAAGCCTTGTAAGTGGCAGGTGGCTTATCACGTATCTGCAGATATCTGTAACTAATTCTCTGACTTATTTTAAAGATAGAAGATCTATCTAGCTAATAGCGGACATTATCGGACGTGACTGCGGACCATCAGCTGGTGGCAGGACTCCCTTATATGGAATAGACTGCATAACTGCGAGTAGCTGACGAAGCGCAGGAGAGCCTTATCGTGTGGCTGGTTCATATACGGATTCTATCCATATTAACAGCTATTTAAGAACACAAACTGTGGATATCCTAGAACTTTTTTTTCTGATAAGCAGTTTTCAGGACTGTACTAATACCTGCATTGTTGGACTTATAAAGAGTTGGAGTTTTTTAGTTTTGATATTGATGGTCAGTGGCTTTCTATCCACTTAATCATATTACACAGTGTATTATCTTGTGAATTGTTTTTGGTCCCCTGCTTTGGTTTTATTTATATAAATTTTATATATTAACAGTCACATTTTATTGTGGAGACTGTGTCCGGACCGGCCGGATTACACAATTCTACCAAAATATCTGTGAAGGTTATACAATCTATATATTTTATACAATAAATAAATACCTATGGTGATATTTTATGTCAGTTTAGAGTGATTTGTGGATATAGATATTGTAGCGCTCCCTACTCACCTATTCCTTCTTTTGGTTAGTACACCAAGAAATCAACAAGTATGAGTTCCACTGCTCACAATGTGGTCAGTGTTAGTGGACCCGAGTTTCGTCCTATAGCTATATTCGCTAGTCCAGACTTCCTCAGGGGAAATAGCAAAGTGATGGTGTGAGTTTAGGCACATGCTTTTATACCTTCCTGGTCTACTTTGATTGACAGTTTTCACAGAAAAAGGGGTTGGAACAGTAAATCTCATGTGTAGTTCATGTTTTGAAAGGTTTTGTAGGATACTTCGGAGCATTGTGGTCTTTATGTGTGTAATGCTTAGAAGATTGAATAAGTAGTGAAAAGGCATCAGGAAAAGGAAAACGAGTGTCCGTTTCTTAAATGAGGAAAATGGCTGTCTGTTGTTGGTCTGCTGTCTGCTGTTGTTGTTGATCATTCTCCTCATGTGCATGATCTTGAAGGGTAGTCTTTTAAAAGGGCTTGGAGAATGGAGTGTGAAGTACTACATCCGATATGCAAGGATGGAGTATACATGCAGGGAACGCTGGAATCAGTATAGAGTAAAATAGTTTATTACAAATGAAAGAGTATAAAATCTTTAAAATAAAAATCAGAGAATTAGTTACAAATATCTGCAGATACGTGATAAGCTGTTGATTTTGCTGATAAGATTTTTATTTTAAAGATAGAAGTTCATGATTAGTAACTGAGTAATGGCTAGAGTGCCAGGTCATGTCTTGTTTTTTATACAAATTCCCCTTGCCTTGTGCACCGGTCATTTATATTACTTTATAAACTGATTTTGTAGCTGCCTCCATTTTGGATATGTGGTATAAAGTCTCTCTGAGATTGCAGCTGAGAGGGGGTGCGGTCTTAGAGTGGCAGTTTGGGAGAACTGGGAATCTCCATGTGAGGTATGCTCTTGGTTTAGATAGAAAGATATTGGATATATGACCCAAAGTTAGTAAGTGAGTAATGGCTAGAGTGCCAGGCCATGTCTTGACACCCCCATTCTCTCTTTAAGATAAAAGTCAGAGAAATTTGTTACATACATTTGCAAATATATGATAAGCCACCAGCCACTAACAAGACTTCTCTGTTTTGGTAGTCCTAACTCTAATACTGTCAAAGTCCCAACTTTGGGTCATATATCATGTATTTTTAAATTGAGAGCTTACCCAACCACAGAGGTCCCCAAGTCTCCTAAACAGCTTGGGACTTGGGAATCTCTGAGGTTGTTTAAGCTCTCAATTTAAAAATACTGCATGTATAGGGAATTCACACAGAATTGATGGGCCGTATTCACAGATACGTTTTTGCGTGGAGTTCCGTGCGTATTTTTAGGATAAAAAAAACACAGGCTGCGCTTCTAATTCAATATATGAAATGTGTGCAAGTGTACATATAAATGGAGAGGTGCAGCCAAGGAATAAAAAGAGGTCCGGCACTCCAAACAAACATAATATAACACTGTGTCAGCAGATGCATCAAAATGTTTAATTCACAATATAGCTATATTGGGTTAAGCTCACCTGTCGGTGAGTCCCAACCATTTGCTATATGTTTACTCAGGAGGTCTGTATTAGGACACTCCTGCCATATGAACAGTGTGCAGCGGCCATATTGGGGAGGGGTCAGGATCCCAAAGTGAAAACTAGTAACAGTAACAAAAAAACATAGGCTGTACTTCTAATTCAATATATGAAATGTGTGCAAGTGTATATATAAATGGAGAAGTGCAGCCAAGGACCAAAATGACCACTATATAACTACAAGGAATAAAAGAGAGGTCCGGTGCTCCAAACAAACATTATATAACACTATGTGTCAGCATATACATGGGTCATATATAATGTATTTTAATATAATTACATATCACGTGTATTCCAAAGTCAATAGAGTAACATCCTCCTTCATACCTTGTGATTCCATAGTAAAGGATAGCTATCAACTGTAATAGGAAAAGCTTTTTCTCAAAGGAAGAAACGTACCCACTGCACCATATTCAGTTTCTCATCAGGGCAATACCGTGAATAAGAGGAAACATAGTGACCAGCAGAAACAGACATGGGTACCACTAACCAATAACCCAACACCCAAACACACCCTATATACCCACCATACTCAATGGTATACTTCAAGCTCTAAACAAATACCCCTTCTCACCCCTTAACTTAACTAAATGTTCCTAACCAAACTAAGAGGGAAGCTTGTGAAAACTCTAAGGCTATTCCTAGAATGAGCACTCTTCCAACAGAGAGGAAACTGGCTCGACAACTAGCCAGTTAATGACAATATAAGAAATTTGGTGACACAATCTATCCCAAACCAACTTTGAGATGCTAATTATAAGAAGACATGTAGCTAGGCAGACAGCTAAGCTGAAAAATAAAGGTATTACAAAACTATATAAATTGCAATTAAAAAAGACGTTACAGTCACATATAAATCCAAAGTTCACTGGTTGAGAAGCATGAAGGAGATTATTGGTCCGGTCAATTTTTGCTGCCAAAATATCTCTCCAACCAATCAGTGGCTACTTGCAGAGTATGGAAGAAATTAGCAGAGCCATCAGCTGTGACAAGAAGCTTAGAGGGGTATAACATGGCATATGGTAATTGACGAAGTCACCTCTTAACTGGAGTGAATTGAGCTCTAGATTCCTATATATCAATAGAAAAACTGGAAAAAACAGAAACAGACCAATTGGAGTCGACTTTTGGTGCAGATCAAACATGGCACCGTATCTCTGTCTCAAAAATTTAGAAACTTGGCAATAAATGTGCATGTCAATGTCCCCAGAACTGGAGCCTGGGATAGGATCCTACGGACACGCTCTACCACAAACTGCGCAGAAAAGGATTCTCTTCCAAAAACCCAGATCAGCCATTCCTTCAAGAAGACAACAGGGTCATTTTCTTCAGAACTCTCTGGCAGGCCACCGAATGTGAGGTTATTACGATGCAGACAGCCTTCCATATCTGTGAGCTTTTGTTTGCATTGGGTAGTTTCTGTCATCAAAGTATCAATTTGTCCTGGAATGGGGGCCACATTGTCATCTAGGGTGGAGATGCATCTCACTGTATCCGAGATCCTTTTCCTTATCTGCTGAAGTTCGTGCCTAAGAGGGAAATGTCCACCTGCACCTCCCCTATTTTACTCATGAGAGCTTTCTCAGAGACAGAGGTGGCTAGAAGAACTTACTGTAATGAGGAGGCATCAGGTTCAGGATCTGTGTCTGGAGATTGGGACCTCTCAAGCCACAGAGGTGTAAGCGGGATAGACAGAGAGGCACTGGTAGATTGGCGTATATATCGCTGCAATTTAGCCACCACTGCAGTCCCTTTATCTGACCGTCCAATTGTTAGTGTATAGGCCCAAGATTTAGGTAGCTGAGAGAATAAAATGCAACTTCCTGATGGAAAACAGATTCAGGTGAGGGAAAGCCGAATGTCAAATAATTATAGATCCAAAGGAGACGTGAAGAATGGAGTAGACACGGTCACAGTAGAGTGTCCCCACTGTCAATCCAAGGGCATGCAGTGCAAGCATTGATAATGCAGAGTCCACTGCATCATGATAATGATTTATAAACAGTTTTGCAATTCAGTTTAATGCTTCCACCACACCAGGCCTTGACAATGCAGAATTCATTAGCAGGTAGAGAAATAGCTACTATATTTGAGAAAATCTTAAATGGCTTGATCAAGGTGCCTCTCACTCCCCTTTGATAATGCAGAGTCCACTGAGAGAAAAACAGGGTGGAGATTACAGGTGCAAAGAAAAGCTGATGGAACCCTAGGACACCCCCAGTTATTGTGTTGCTAGATAATGCAGAGTCCAATGTGTAAAGGAAACAGGGTAGGGGTATTTAGGACAAAGTTGCAGTGCACCAGAGGAGCATTTTCACACTAAGCCCCAGCTAGATAACAGGAAAAAACTGCAGGACCTACTGCTGGGCTATGTTGTACTTCCAACATCAGGCTGCACATACCGCCAAAGAGGGAGAGGACTTGCAGACACGCACCACCAGGATGACAGCTGCAAGATGGCGCACAGGGGGAGGAGAGATCTTTCACACCAAAGGATAATGGCGCACAGCCGTGGGAGGAAAAGCCAGAGAGGCATCACACAGAGCTCCAGGAGAGAGCAACTGACCGATACAGTGACCGGAGCGTCATGCAGCAGAGGAAAAGGTAACAAAGCCATCAGCCTCGGGATTACTTACAGGGGACTCTAGAGGAACCGCTCAGTCATCCACACCACAGCCAAGCGAGACCCGGCAGAGCCAAGGGCGACCAGCGCACTGCAGGGAACGAACGGTAGGCGTTTGGGCAGCAGCAGATCCAGAAAATGTCATAAACTGATCAGAAAAGGATAATTAACTTGGGAGCTAAGGCCGTCTGCTGCCTACTCCATTCCCATCCAGGCCCCATCAACTAAACCTTCTTTTTAGGTTTGTGCTGACACATAGTGTTATATATTGTTTGACACAGAGTGTCGGTCATATTTGTCTATGAAATTTTTGCAGGAAATAAAGCAAATTGCTTTACTGTTCTACTTGTCATTATCTGTTTATCCGACTCAGACATATTTTGCAGTTAAGACACACAGAGCAAATTAAGTGAATCAGTGAAGCATTGTCAGAAATGCAGTGTTATACAGCCATCACAATCAGACAAATGTTTTTAAAAATTACTTTATCCCACGACCCAAACAGAAAGAGTTATGAGCAAACAGCTCTAATAAATTGTGCAGGCAGCTGTATCACTGATGTACAGTTTTCTAGGGGTTCACAATGACAAACAGTTTCCATTGCCCTTCATGTGATGACTAGACCATCAGAAGCATTTGCTCGTATTAATTCTTGCATGGTACAGCATATGACAGAACACTTGTCAAAATCAGGAAAATTCAGATCAATTAATTTTGTTATTTAAAGTCACTTGGTGAAGTTACTTCATATAATGTGTAAGCTCTTATTTTTATTATTATGGCTCCTTTTTCAAAAGTTAAGAAAGACTGCATTAGGTTTTCAGTTAGTATATATAAATAAATAAAACCATATTTCCAGTAAAATTTTTTAGAAAAGCTATGTGAAAAAAGAAAAAAACAAAAACAAAAAACAATTTACCTCCATTGATTGATTCATTCATAGTAACATTCTATCAATTACATGGTCTTTACAATGTTTGAGAAAGAGATAAATAAGCTATAAATGCAGAATCACTTTTGCGAACATAGTTTATTTAAGTTTTATAGACATATAACAGTTTTTTTTTACCTAGTTACATAGTTGATGAGGTTGAATAAAGACACCAGTCCATCAAGTTCAACCTATTTTGGATCTCCTGCGATCCATATCTTTATATTTGAAGTTAATCCATATGAAGCAACCTCCAAACTGTTGCAATACGAAAAGATAAATAAATAAATAAAAATCCCTGCTGACCCAAGATGGCCATCCTATTTCTCCCTGGCTCCACTACTGCCCTTCATATAAATTAGCGGTCCTGGCAACCCTGGATGTCCTTTTCTGCAAAAAATTGATCTAATCCTTTCTTAAACATATCAAGTGAAATTGCCAACACAACCTTTGCTGGCAGTGAATTCCACATCCTGACTGCCCTTACTGTAAACAACCCTTAATAATAATTTATTTTAATAATCTGCACTATACAACAGTAATTGGTTCGATCAGCCCAATTATTCTATAGTGTAGACCTACATAAGTGCCTGACTGAGTTTTGTATATTTTGTACCCCTTTCACATCACCACTAAAAATCTGGGTTTCTGGCATGAAACCCCATGTCTCGGCTCAAAGCCTGGGTAGTTGGCTGTCATGTGAAACATCCCATTTTCCTGGACCCGGGTCTAAGGTCCTGGCAATCGGACCCAGGAAAAAAGAAGCGTTCTTCCCAGATCCCACACAGGAAAGGTGTCAGTGTGAAAGGTCCCGTCTCATTTTTTGACACGGGTCTCTTACGAAGAGACATGATTAGAAGTCTCATGCTCTGGAAAATGATGTAATTAAATGGTGCCCCAGCAGTTTCAGACATTATGGGGAGAGATGAGGAGAATTGGGAATTCTGTAAGCTGCAATCAATGCTGCTCGGAAGAATTCGTCCCAAAGCAACATGGACACAAGACCAGTATCATCATTGATTCCTCATGTGCTGCAAAAGTGCGACGAAAGTTTGTTTGATGATACCATTGTACCATTGATGATACCATTACCCAAGAATCTTCAAGCTACAAAAACGTTTGCGTGTGCTTTCACATCCGCAGAAGCTACCATAACCTATCATCTGGTGGCCGCTCAGAGTGAGCCTTCAACCTCAACTGCTTTGCGTGGAAATAGTAAGTCTCTAATGTGTTTAAAAGATGTATCCTTACATGAATTCTTTATCTGTATTGTTTTGTTAAAAAAGTTCAATAATGTCTTTCAATGTTGCCAACAGATCTACACTTTGTCCTACTATCCTAATGCGCGGTTATCTCATTTTCCCTTTTCTAGTTTTCAGTGTCCCCCAAAAAGTGAAATAGAATGAAGAGTGGAGCTCGCAATAAAGGCCCTGACTGCGGTCATGTTCGATGCAACTGGCCAACATGGACAAAGCTATGCAGGGCTAGGAGGATGAACATATAGAGCAGTGCTTTGAACATGAAAGGCAGTTAATAATTTCCTTGAGAAAATTAGCAGCATTAGCCATGAAAATAGGGAGTGCAACATAGCCTTCATCCATGAAAGTCAGGGTATGCAATACCAGCAGCAGAACTCACAACCCCCACCATCCTCAACCTCCCACCCAGAGGGAAGCTATCCCAACAGAGGCCAAACATTTTCTCCCTATAATGAGCCCAGACCACCAAACTGCAAGCTTCCCTGGTCCTCCACATCCACCTGCTCACTAATGGTGCTCCAAATCCTCCTGTCCACCAACCTGAAACCTTCCCTGGTGCTCCACATTCGCATGTACCAGAACACCAACTCCACCTCTGTGCGGACTGAATACAAAATTTTACATAAAGCGCTTGGCCAAACACTTATTGTACTATTTAAATATCTATGCCCACCCACCATGGGACCACTCACCATGGTGAAACTGTGCATGCATATTTAAGTCAGCTGAATTTATTAATTCTGTATATGGCCCCATGTCCTAAAGTCTATAAATCTGTGCTACATTTTATTGTAATTTAATAACTAAAAAAAAAACAAAAAACATTTATTGTCCTCAGAAACAGCGTGTTTCATATAAATGCTGAGATATACTTAGAGTTAGGGATGTGCACCAGGGTTGTAATAATCAATCAGGGTTACTTGCTTAAATTATTACTACTTAGGGGACAGCATAGTAATAATTTGAATTTACATTCTTTTTGCTACTTTAACTTCTCAACACTTTTCAAGAATGTGGGGTAAAACAGAATATGGGGTACAAAGTATAGGTTGAACTCACAATTAATTTCAAGTGTAAATACAGTTCTATGAGCCACTACCAGCCACTGTGTTAAAAGTCCCTCTAGGATGATGAAGCATGTTTTATTAATAAACTACAATTGCAAGAAAAACACCTAACAAACCTCTGATGGTTTCTTCTCTGTATGTCTGGTCCAGGTAGTTTTTGTAATTGGTACTTTGGAACATCTTGACCATGATGTTGTATGACCTACAGTAAAAGAAACAACAAAGACAACAGTGAAATAGTTTGAAGATAAACTGCAACTACATTAAATATTGTTCAGAACCCTTTTTTGTCTGCTTTACGTTTAAACTGGCTAGATTTGGGCAAAACACCTCGTAACTTCAATACTGCTTGCAGCAAAATAAATTTTTCTCCTCTAAAATTCAACATAATATTTAAAACGATTTCTTCTTATTTTTAAACTCTGGATCCAGTCAAGAATAACAGGTTATGTACTTGTTAGCAAGAAGTGTGCGGGGCCTTTTCCTTTGTTCTTGTTTTCCCCTGCCTTTCAAGCAAATGGTTTATCAGCCTACAAATTAATTTGAGCTACCACCAATTTGTGAAACTGTACATTAGCCATAAAGTTGTGTCTTACTGTCAGTGGTGTCAGAGTCATCACTGCTTAATGAAAATTTCCTTCTCTTCTCTTCCATCTGCAAAACAAAAACAGGACATTGCTTTAATAGGATGAATGCATTGTAATGTGTGTATGCTTGTCAGCCAATCTTTGAACTTGAAATACCCAAGACAAACAGATTTGATCAGATATTTGGTTTTATGCATTATAGCTTTGGACATATGGCAGCGGCCACCAACATAATCAGCTTGTAAAGCAAATGAAAACAAAACTGGTTTAACAATATGATCAAACTACGTAGGGAAATTTATGGTATATTCAACTTACTACATTAAAGAAATTATGTATATGTAAGACGTTTTCTACATTGGAACATCTCTGAGCAACTTGATTTGAAAGCAATCCGCTCAATAAAGGCTTCAGACTAATGACACTTACTAAGGGTAGGGCAGGGTTGCACATTTGCAAGTCGAAGAATTTAGTATTACAACTATTTATGACTTATTTGCCAAACAATCTGCCACAGTTTAAAACATGAAAGGGTCCTGGTGTCAGAAGCACAAGCGCTTACACAGATATTTCAGTACAGCAATTACCCACTATTCAATCCCCACCTCTACCGCGTTTGGAGATATTGCAGCACAATTAGATCTCAGGATCCGGTCCAAAGCCTTTAAACAAAACGTACTAAACAGGAATTTAAACACAAATTTAATTAAAAGAAGTTTGAGTTATAGGTCAGTTTAAAGGAAATATTCCTACTATGTACAATATGAGTATTTCTGTTTTTTTTATTTTACGTATTGT
>WWET01001880.1:12017-37070 GCA_011038615.1 Limnodynastes dumerilii | reverse complement strand
CGCCACGCCTTTCCGGCGGGGGGGGGGGGGGGGCTGTCCGTCCGCATGAGAGGGGAGTGAACCCCCCGTCATTCCCTTCTCTCGATTCTAAATAGTGTGACTTTTCTGCCAAAAAAGGCAGCCTTAAGTTACACTTACAGATTAGCGGTCCATCCCAGACTGTACAATTTACATGCCTCGCACTGACAACCTTGGCGAGTGGAGAGGAAGCACACACCCATACAACAAATTATCTATCGTATGGAACTAAGTTCCGAATGTCAGTAGTCACGTGCATAAAATGCACGTAACATCTGGAGGCCACATGTGCACTTTGCGTGCATAAGTGGGGTGCCGGGTGCAAATATGGATCTAGTCTAGGTGTGTTTATATTCTAAATAAATATAAATGTAAGTGGAGCATAAAATTACCATAGAACAATAGTTACTTCAAAGACATCCTATGTATGCAGCATCCCAGAATTGAGGAAGTGGATCCAGATTTATTTTCTTTTCTTTTTAAAATAATGTGTAAAAAACAGCAAACACATATTAGTGCATTGAATGAACATAAAAAAATTATAAGAAATAATAAGTTTACAAATATTTTTTATGCACTTATCTTAGATCAATTCAAAATATGCATTTTCACATAAATATTTACACTTTAAATACAGTAGCTAGATATTTTGTTCATCTGAAGCAGCTCAAGAGTACTCAAAGCACTCACCACAAAACTGCATAACTGTGGTGGCAAACTGTACAAAAATTTAAATTATCTTGAGGTCTGTGTCTGTGAAAATAAAATGATAAATATGAATGTGAAGTTTTACCTCATGTAATAAATGGATAAAGGTTTGCTGTGATCTTTATGGTATATAAAAAGTTAAGTGGCATAAACAGTTACATAGGTGAGCATAACTCCACTCAAATAATCTGAACAGGCGTGTTAAGGAATTTGATTAGTGGATACGTCTGGTAGCAAGGCATTTCCAGTGATCTGGTGAAGCACAAGTCAAAGGCTGAACTACAGGGGTGTTAATAGGAGAATTTTAGAATGATATTGAAAAAAAATTATTGATAGCGAATTGTTAAAGAAAAAAATAATAATATTTAAGATACTGTCAGGTGAGTCAGATTTTAGTTTAGTTTTGCCTAAATGCCTAGTCAGGTATAAGCTAGATCAGGGGTAGGCAACCTGAAACGCTCAAAGAGCCATATGGACCCATTTCTCCCAGAAAAGAAAACCTCAGGAGCCACAAAACCCTTTTGACATCTAAAATGAAGATAACACTGCATATATAATTTTTTACCTTTATGCTATGTATAAAAAAAACTAGTGTGTTGCATTTATGAAGTCAATGAACCTGCTCCTTTTGTGCCTCTTATATGTGTATCAGCCTCCTTTGTGACCCCTTTATATGTGTATTAGCCTCCTTTTGTGCCCCCTTTATATGTGTATCAGCCTCTTTTGTGTCTCTTATATATTATAAACTTTTCTTTTTATTAAAAACTCACTTACCTGTCTTTATCTTCTGCCTCTTGCTTCTGCAGCTACGGGAGGCCTGTAGGACCAAATCTATTTTAATGAATAACGGTGCCTCATAGCGTTAATCAATTAAATAGATTTGCTACTACATGGCTCCCGTAGGAGCCCTATATACCCAGTAACATTATGCCAGCCACATCTGTGGCCACATCTGTTATCAGATGAGACCGGTGTCTGTGTGAGCCGCGTGGGGGGGAACAGCATGACATAAAGCCCCTTAGGAGGAGCAGCAGCAGATGGCTGAAAGAGCCGCAGGTTGCCGATCAAGCTAGACCAATGGGTGGTCAGGAGAAATTATAAACCAGAGGTGGTCAATTTATATAATAAATTAATAAATGCTACTGATTAAATGAAGCAGCTAACAATTCTTTAATAATTTATAATGAGGGAGACTAAGCTCAAGAAAGTAGATGCAGTAATAAATTCAAAATTAGCCTCAACTAGTTATTATTATTATGAAGAAAGCATTAATAAATACAATACTTGACAAGGGTCTTGATTGCACGTTGATCCCAGAGAAAATAGGTGGGACATGATGTTGAAAGTTAGGTTCTTTATAAAAACTGAACTGTAATTACTGCGGCTAAATGAATCATTAAACACCTGCCCTGACCACTTTTAAGAATAAATACCAACCTTCAGAGTTTGAGAGAAATTTTAGATTCTTCTAGATAATTTGACTTAGTCAAGAATTTAATAAATAGTATTAATTTATTCATATCATATCAGTAACTATATCAGTAATCATAGAGTGTGGCTGTTACTTATCAGACAAATAATAATACAGTGACTCGCATTCATGTACTGAGAGCAAAAATGATCAGTCAATGAGAAAAAAAAAAGCACACAAAGCTCAAAATACAAATTCCTTGAAGTAAATTTAGTAGCCTATCTAGGAAAAGTATTCCGCTATTTAATAGTTGGACATAAATGACAGCTAGTTAGCAATGTATTGACATTCCCCTAAACTCTGACTTACCCAAACTGAATATAGCCTAAAGCAGAGAAAGGATATGAATAAAACAATGAGATTTATCAGACATATGTAAAGCACAGAATGAAACGCAGAGAAAAAGGTAATTAAACTAGCTACACATAGAAATGCATTATTTTTTCTTGCATCCAAAAATAGCTGTGCATCAATGCTTAATTTAAACAGATATCAAAATCTGATGTGTTTAACCGAATGGTAAAAAATAAAAGACTACTTCACATGAATTAAAATATAATGCCTCATGGGACATGATTTGTTGCTTTGTATAGCTGGATGCATTTGTGCGGAGATGCGGATTTGACATTACCTGGTGCTATCACAACAAACTTACTACTAGATCAATGGCAATACTGTTTTACACCTCCACTGAGCAGGATAGTGTTTCATCTAGCTACTAGTGGCCACAGAGCGACTGCAGTGTGCTCCAAGGTAGTTGGGGCCTAGCCGAGGTAACACTGATTTATTAGCTGAAGGCTTAGGACAGTGAGATCTGTTTTCTGGGGCTGAGGTAAGGTGGCCTTGTTCCTAGATTGACTTGGTGTGGCCTAGCTTTGGTGGGAGACCTGGTGTGCTGTTATTTCTGGTCCTTCCCCTTCACTATTTGTGATGTCTTTAAGACTGCATATACACAATCTACGTAACAAAACGATACAGAGATTACGTAGAATAGTATACTACACATGCATAGTAGCTAGCTATCGACAAATTATGGGCATGTGAGGAAGACGGATGTTGTTGAGGATCCGGCTCCTTGTCTATACTGAGTCTTCTGTATCTTGCAATGCAAGTGCAATTAGTACCCCAGTCTTTCGGAATCTTTCCACGTATACCCTTTTTTAGGCGCTTTTACTCTTACCTTGTCAATCTGCTAAAATTAATATTTTTCTCTTCTGACTACAGGTGGTTTGCTCTAGGACTCTCCTGTCCTCTTCTACATGCCTGTTCTTTTTCCTGTATTTTTAGTTGTTTATTAACCACCCATTGAGATGCACTCACACCTCATGCATCAATTTCTGTCTCTCTGCTGAGGGATCCAACTCTATTTAAATTACTTCTTGGATATTACTGGGCTCCTAATGGACTATTTACTATTTGCATGTCTCCTAAGATAGAGTGAAGTAGTCACCACTTCATCCTTGTGTGGGTTTTCCAGCCCATTGCCCTTTAGCTCTTAAATGAAAGACTCCATTTAAAAAAATTATGCTGCTTCAGCTTCCTAAATTCACGATGGCTCCATATTTCTAACCGTGAGACACACTTAGGATAATCCACTTTTTCCATACAGAGGAAAATATTCTGTGTAGTTCGCAATCTTGAAGGCTGTGTCCTTCTGAGGATCTACAATTATTTACTAATTTAGCTGCTGCTACACTGGCCAGAAAGCATAAATTTTGTCCTATTGCTACTGTTCTTCATGCTAAGGATATTTTTTTCTCTGGGGATTCCCAGTTGAGCTATTGGTTCATTGCTCAGGTCCATGTTATTGCTATTGGTTCATTGCTCAGGCCCATGTTATTGCTACATTGGAAGCTTGCCTTAAAATGTTATTTTTCTTTGGTATTTCTGTCCAAGTTGCTACTTCCTTGTATGCATCTTTAGAGATGGCAGACTGGAAACACATTGGTGAGACTTGTATTTAGGGTGTCATTTTCACCAGGTGGTCCATTCTTAAGTATTTTTTTATGGACCGATTACTGCTTATGCTGCTTTACATTAGCTGCTAATGTTATTGGGTTTGAGTGCAAAAATGAATGTTTATATTCCTTATTCACTATGAATTTATACTTAGCAGCGGTAGTAGAGGCAAAAATGGATAAAATATACCCTTCTCTCTCTGAAGACACAGTTAGAAAAGGCCCAAAATGATCTTAACAATAAAAAATAAAAAAATGTCTGGCAGGTTTCACGCATCATTTACCTGTCAGACAAAATTTTACTATTACGGGAACAGAGCAAGGAGGATGTTGACCTTGAAAATTAAGGCATAACAGGCAAGATCTTGAATTCAAATTTATTTTCACACACAGTAAGATGAGATCTTAAACCCAGTAGTGATTAAAAGCCAATTTGCTCTATTCTATTCCCAATTTTACAATATTAACCAGATTGTTAATCTTCTCAAACTACACTGAACACTATATTGTCATTTTTGGAGGGAACTACCCTTCCTCGTCTGACTTGAGACCCACAAGTAGTAAGGAGGGTCATTAAGGCTTTACCTAAGGGGAAAACACCAGGACCAGGTGGCTTTGATATAAATTACTTTTATATCGGATTCATAGATATATTAACCCTTTTTCTCATCTTTCTATATCAGTAACAAGGGTGTCCGCTGCCTACATTTATTTTTACCCTGAAAATAAGTCATCCATTCCTGGGTTTACTTTCGGTTCATGTTGCCATAAATATGTCTATTTTCTGATGATGTTGTACTATTTGTTTCTGATCCAATTAACTTCGCTCCCAGCCTTGCATTCCCTTCTTGATAACTTCAGTGCTGCCTCTTCATACCACCACCAAAACAAAGGAACTACCGCTAAATCTATCCCATGAACGATAACAGCAGCTCTAATTGGCTTATCCATGTATGGAAACAAGAACCTTATCCAACTTACCAATTCAGATCTCCTGTCTTTGATGTCAATTATTGTCCTTTAATTAACTAAGTTAAAGACCTTACTCATGGTAGGATGCAACCTGAGATTTAGTTTAGCCGAGTTGCTGCTTTTAAAATGACCATACTTCCAAAAACTATTTACTTTTATCTACAATCTCCAACTCATGCCTTAAAAAAGCTGTGGGCACTTATGTCTGTGTATGTGTGGTTTATAAGCCCTCCTAGGGTGGTAACTACCTCATATGGGCATAGAGTGTAAAGCCCCCAGATCTTGTTAGGTACCAGGAAGCTTGTATCCTGGCTCAACTTAAGGTCTGGTCCCTACCCCATGTTGAAAAGCCTTGGGGCAACCTCTAAACCTCTCTGCCCTCCTTCCACCTACTGACTTCTTTGGATGCCCTCTTCAATGCATTCTTTGGCAGTACTACTAATGTTGATAATATAACTTTTGGTCTCCCCTAGAGTAACTTATTCTTAGATGCTGGTGCTTCATTTAAAGTATTGTCTAGCCAAGGTGCCTTCTCCCCACAACACGTATCCAAGCTTTTTGGTGGTTAAACATTTGCTCAACACTGTAAAAGGAGTATGGTTCCCTTCTGCCAAATACTTTTGACTATAAGCCGCAAGTGAAGCCCAATTTCCCTACCTCTTGCACCATCCTAAAGGTTTGCTGTTAAGGTAGCTATTGATCAAAACTGGAAGGCACTGCCCCCCCCCTGCCTAGAAAAAATAATAACGTAAAGTATTTTGTTTTACTTTACGCTGTATACTGCAAAAACCTCAATAAAAATGTAATTGTTGATCTATACTTAATTACAATCAGTCTATTTTCATTCACATACTTCTTGACATATGAGAAATCAATTCACTTGTTTGACATCTAACATTTTTGGTCAGGTAAAAATTTTTGGGGAGTACTGATGCACAAAATGTGTGAGAAATACAAACGAGTGTCTGCTTTTTTTTTTTTTATCTTTCTATAACTTGGAGGGTAAGTGAAAGATGAACACAGACAAGTCCTTGGCAGAAACACTTCACTAAAATATGTATATTAAAATCCTACAATGATAGGAAGGAGAAAATAAGTTTGGAATTTTACAGAGCATAGGAGAATAAACATACGAAGTAGGCCAACTCCTGTCAACTCTAAGTTAGAGGGAATATGTCTTGCCAAGACTGATGTGCTTCTGCCTTGGGCTCTAAGCCAGAGGTTATTTTCATTGGCTTTTACCAGCGGTAGACGCTCCCTTTTCAGAAGCGACTGCAGTGCACAGTGGCTGTATTTCATATGGAAAAAGTGAAGACAAAATGAAAGGTCAAACATATGTAGAGTTGCATGCCCATTTTTTTTACATTGACAATTTGTACATTACTTATACATTAATAATCTCCAAATTTGAACAATCTACAGTACTGCATAACATGTTGTATTTGTTTTTAATTTTTTTTTTATAAAGAAATGTATTAACTTAGAAATAGTAAAGTAGGACCTTTTTTTTTTTTTTTTTAAATGGGTTTCCAAGACCCATAAAATTGGATCGCTTCAGTGTGATCACTGAGATCTTTTAGCAACATGCCACGCCTTACATCAAACATTCATGAATGCACTATCGCCCATGCACAACCTAACTTGCAGTGGCCAAGAGCTAAGTTTTCCATCTTATGTGCAAGAAATTTCCTTGAAGTAAAGAGATCTGGATGGCACTGCTGAGAAAGCGAACATCTAAAATGATGATGTATTTTGTGGTAAATAAATCTCCATTTCCTTGTAGGTTGTACAGAACTGCATGGAGCAAACTAAAGTCTGCACATACAACGGATATACAAAACAACATAAAAAAGTGTAAAAATGAAGATAACATTTCTGATGAGAATGTTAATGATAATAATTCATATTTCTCTTTAGTTCCCATGGACCATGATACTTGTAAATAAGACAAGAGTTCTACTCTTTATTTTGCATTACTTCCATGCTCCCTACACAATATATTTATACAGACAGTTCCCTACTTCACACACCTCCATAGATGAGCCGTTTACTGGCCAGACAAAGCTGTAAAGATGTTTCCCCGTAAGCAGTATTTGTCCCCTATTAATATTTCATCATGTCTCTATTCAGGGATAGATTTTTTTTTTTATTGTAAACTTTCCGCTTGAGAAATTTGAATAGTTTATTAAACATTAAAACTATTAAAAATCACTACTGAATAAGTTTATCATTTAAACAATATGCACAACAATTTTCATGCCACATGGCTAAACAAAAACGCAGTGAACAGTTAGATGGAATACAGTGTGCAGATAAATATAAAAAAAATCTTTCACGTAAAGTATATTTAAGATGATGAAAAATGTATATAAATTAACACTTAGACTCGCTTATCAAGATGTTAGACTGATATCCAATAGAGATGAATAGTTTGGGTGCTGACAAAAGGAGTGAACAAGCACAACAATCTACACCGTGGAAAGCGGAAATTGCAAAACTCAAAATTTAGAGTTATTGGAACGAGTGGCGTCTAGCCTTGCATTGTACATATATTCTCTGTGGAAGTGCTAGCTCCTGAGTGGGTGCTGTTAAAAGGAATGAACAAGCACAACAATTTACAGCTATTGAACACAGTGAAAAGTGTGGAATTGCAAAACTCTAAATTTGAATGAGTGACATATAGCCTGTGAGGTTTTTTCCATACCACACCTTTCAGGAGGGAATGTATTATTAATATGCCTCTACTTGCATCAGAACGATTTGTGTGGATAATTTGAGCATCTATAACTGTAATACGTAGGTTTTGTTATAAATTGTTGACTATCACCTAATAACAATACCAAAACTATTCATCTCAATTGGATATCAGCCTAACATCTTGACAAGCAAGTCTAAGTGTTAATTTATATACATTTTTCATCCCCTTAAATATACCTTACGTGAAAGATTTTTTCCATATTTATCTGCACACTGTATTCAATCCAACTGTTTATTGAATTTTTGTTTAGCCATGTGGCATTAAAATTGTTGGTCAGTATTAATTTTTTATTGTTTTAATAAATGTTTAATAAACTATTCAAATTTCTCAAGCGCTCCATTTGGGTTTTTTGGGGGTTTGGTCCTGAAGAGGAATACAGATAATGAATTAATGAATTTGGATAGAGTCTATCAGTGTGTGTGTGTGTCCTTGAAACTGCATTTAAAGGTTCCTATAACTACATACCTATTGTAAAATAGCCTAATTATGTGAAGATGTGCCAGTTGTCTAAGACCATTACAAAGAAACAGTTTTGTTGAATTTGCTTTTTACTGTGCCTGTAAAGCTAAACTAAGAGATCTGTGAACATCTCTTGTTTAAGTAATAACTTGAAGGCTTGTGACGTTGCACGTCAAGATTGGACGTTCCCTCTTTGTAAAAACTACTTAAACAGTTTCAGATATACCATAAGGCAGCTGAGCATCTGAATTGTTTGTTCACTCTGTACAAGCACAAGACAATAAAGGTATGCTACAAGGACTGACGTTTTCTGCAATCATATTTCCATAACAGTCCACCTGGCAGCAGCTGAGAATTTTGGTATAGTCAAGTGGCGATTCTATCTTTTTTCTATAGGCGCCCCCTATTATCTTAATCACCCTAACGGCAGGCTAATTAAGTTTTTCTGTATATATAATTTTTCCGTTTGTTTTTTCTAGAACGGTTTTATTGGAACTGTAAACCATAGATGAAAAATTGAACCAACGTATAATAAATGGGGAAAATATATGCAAGTAGCATTTTCTCTTCTTTGCCTGTTACTTTATTTTACTCCACACCATAACTGTATTCTCTACCATTTTTGAATATATGTAAAAGGTTCTGTCACTATTTTAAAACAATGTATCTTTGTCGATTGACCTATGAAGGCTGTACATAAAGTTTTTGACAGCTGACAAGAGGTTTGTCATTCTCCACATACATTCAAGTTTCACATCCACAAGAATGACCTATCACACGATGGCAAAGACCACTAAGTGGCATGGCCAGTAAAATAATAAATCTACATAGATACATTTAAACAAGTCGAGTGAACGTTCTACAAATCAACAAATTAGATATACAGTACATATACACTTACAAGCAATTTGCAGACATACTGCATAAATCTACTATTCAGATTAATGTGTACATTTTTTTATTTTCTGCAATACTATTTTTTATTATTATTATTTTAAGTCTGCATTAAATAAATAGTTATTCCTCTTATAATTAATAAAAGAAAGATAAGATAAGAAAGTACTTTTATATGTACAATAAAAAAAGACCAACACATCTGAAATGAAGCCTAGAAGCATAGAAACCTAACAGCAGTTGTGGTATTGCAGTAGGTGGATTATGAGTGAAATGATGTTGTGGAACAATAATGAATGACAGGAATTAATACCCACCACATATAGCAATTCAGATGTTATAAACAGAATTTAGATGGGGTTAGTACACTTAGAGTTAACATTAGATGTGGTACTGCAGCAGGTGGAATATGGGTGTAATGTACAATGATAATGCAATTGAATTACTATACCCCATGCAATAAAATTTAGATTTTAGTGACTATAGACCCGATTCGGAATTAGGAATTAGCAGCTTTTTAGGTGCATATATTTAAAAAGGGACCAACTGCGCATGCAAAGTAACTTTATTTATGCAAGCTACGTAGGACTTAAGAAAGGGGTGGCTCTGAATCATCATTACAAACCTAGTTCATCTAGGTTCATAGTGACTTAAGAATTGAAGGGGCGTGCCAGGCCGACGATAAGAAGAGTGAGTGGAGAGATGCATTTGAATGGGGGAATTCTGGCCATGGTTAACCAAATACGTTCCGAATTTTCCCATTTACGCACACAACTATTAACCTAAAGTTAAGGTAGCCCTATGGCATTCGTAAAAACCCAAGGCGTGTCAGGGGAGTTGGCACGCTACTTGTGTGCATAAAATTAGGAGCCTAAAGCCTTCTTAAGTCTGAATCAGGCCCTCTATAAGGTACAGAATATCAAATGTCATAGTGTACTACAAAGAATATATGAAGGAAAGCAGGCACTTAATACAGGTTGATACGTTGTAAAGAATTAATACATACTACACATAATAATTTACGACCAGATCCAAAATTCCCGGGGTATTATCCGATCACATCTTATGTGGGGACAGTGCGGAAAAATAAAGATATGGTTCACCTGCCAGAAATCCTTACGAGCGAGGAGAGAGAGAGGGGTCTCCCCTCACCCGCATGGATTTCTGGATATGGCAGGGATCTGGCATCAGACCTCCGCTACGCTACTGCAGACAGCAGTAGTAGTGGAGGTCTAGATCCAGTCCGTAGATTTTATTCACAGCAATGACATATCAGAAGTTTATATTAAAAGCAATACACCTTATATAATACATATTGAGAATATGGCACAAACAGCATCGTGTATGATTATGTTACTATTCAGCACATAAGACAGGCCAGGAAATTACAGATATAAACATGAATGCCTACAAAGGCGACACTGTTCAAGGAAGAAAATTTATGTACACACTGCCCACATATGTCAACATCTTCTTCTTCTATCAACATCTTACATTTAGTAATTGTGAAAAAAATGTCATCAGATGTGTACCCAATTGAACAAAAGCCCAGCTGTGAACTTAGCACAGCCCATCTGTCAGCTGTCATTGCTATCCTGTGTACAGTAAATATAATTCCCAGGTGTGTGCAATACCTCATATATTGTCCTTACAGGTCAGTAGTCCAACAAATGTCATCTTATCATGCCTTTGGAAAAGAGTTATCATGGTCTCTTCTGTTGCTTAAATTGATTACATACTTTTTTTTACAGCCTGGTGTATGTCAAAGTATATCTGCATTCGGGAAGTTATAAACCATACACGTATTTACTTTTATAACAGTCGAGCTCTTTAATTCAGGAAAGTACATTTATACAGCTTCCAAATTATTTGGATAATTATTGTTTCCTAGCATTATGGTGCTAGTTCACCTTTACATAAATAAATTACACTGGCCACTTAATACACAATTACCAGATAATCAACCTGATTTTTGTATACTGTATGTTGTAATGTCAACAAATCATTCTAAAATGTAATTATAAATTATAATGTTTCGCTGCACAATTGATGATTGAGCCAAACTGATATTATTCAAGATAGGCACAGGAGGTAGGCATATTACCCCAATTATTGAAAGGAGCTTGGTATTACAACCTAATTCCTTCTCAGGTAAGCAATAATTCTCAACAAACCATCTGTATGTTCTTTTGAATTACAATTTATATCTTACAATCCTTGAAGTTGTGGACAAACAACTCTAATATAAATGAGACCAGGGGCCAGATTTACTAAACTGCGGGATTGAAAAAGTGGAAATGTTGCCCATAGCAATCAGATTTTAGCTGATATTCTCTAGTATGTAATAGGACAGTGAGAGCTGGAATCTGATTGGATGCTACAGGCAACATCTCCACTTTTCCAAAACCGCAGCTTAGTAAATCTGGCCACAGGTATTTTCCTCACACTGCTGCAGAAATATGACTGACATTGTATAAATAGTTATCAATTAAAGTCATCACCATACATTACCACTATAGGAGGCCTTATCTATAGCAGTTGAGAGTTCCCATTAATGAAAACAACATAGTGCTCAATAAAACATAAGATTTGTATTTAAAAATAAAGACAACCTTTACGACTCCTGGTGTTTTGCATGTGCTAATAGAGTATATGCTTTGTTGTAGTTTTATAACAACTGGGTGGCTTATAGTTGCCTATGTCTACTCTATGAGATTGGTTAATAGTTTAAAGATTTTGAACCAAATTCACACTTGTGAGATCCGTAGGTGCAGATACGCAGTCCGGTTCCCATCCCACAAGTGCCATAGGCTACCTTTTCTTCCCGTGGATATTTTTTTCCTGTTAGGGAAAATACGCATAGACATTTCTATCACCTCCCTCCCAGGTAAATCTATATGCTTCCCCCTGCCAACTTTTTGTAAATTCCCATGTGTTCACACGTAGTGAATCTATGTACCTAAAGGCTACATAGATTGCGTAGTCAGAATGACTATGCATGCGAATCAGGGCCTTTAACTTTAAATTGTAACTATATTGTTGCATTGCACTTTATGTTTATTCTGCACATACAGACTTAGAATTCATGGACTCATTCTGAGCCATTCTCATATAAATTTGGGATAGCTCAAAAGTCTGGTAAGGATGTGAGGAGTTTATTATTCCTTTACCATTAGCATGTATTTCCATGACACTAGCATATGAGAGTGCTGCATCACATCCACTTTATGATTTGCTGCATAAACACTTTCAGTACAGAAGTCTGTCTGAAGTTAAAACAGCAAAAACCAATACATGTAAACTAAAATGAAAACTTACCAAAATATGCATATATTGGCATGTAACTGTATGTGTGTCCCACAGGAATTTTAGTAAGAGAAATGCTTTACAATTACTCAGATGTGCCAGTTTCCTTCTCTCACTGTCTCTGCCCTAAAGCTAGAGTAATTCCTAGAAGGAGAAATTGATTAAGTGCACAAGTGAGACACAGTATGCTTACCAGAGCCCTTTCTATTAAAGTTCATTGGCAGTGTGTTGTTACAGAATAGCACATGATACACTAGACACAAAATATAACCATTTACTAACATGATTAGCAAACAAATTGAATGACTAAAATGATCAACTCATAATGTGTAAATCAAACCTGCCTTGTGTGCAATAAAAAAAATGAAAACATAAAATCAATGTTTACATAGAGCAGTCAATGTAATTTCCAATTTTATGTATAAAGGATTACATAAATAGTTTCTAGTGTCTATGGGCCTGATCCAGACCTACGCTGGTGTGCGTAGCGAATTATCGCCGAACGTACCACCGATGCACAGCAATAGGTACTCCCCTTGCTCGTGCCTAGTTTAGCTTCCATACGCTCGGCAAACCCTACCCTAATTTTTGTGTTTGTTTCCATGGTCGTCCGTACGTTCATTGCGTATAAACGACGCTTAGCACACCCATACTGTACAATTTAAATGGCTCCCCCCACCTATATTCCTTAACTCCATCTTCCATACGAACTTCGTACTATAAACACGCCCCTTTGTCGGTAAAAACGTAAAGTATACGGACGCCCGAATCGCCACTACGAAAACCAGTGTGTTACTACCGGAAGTGGTCACTAGGCGCATGCGTGGTGCGTTTTTTCTGCCGAATTTACGCTTACGATCAACGTTAGCTCGCATGCGAGCGTAGGTCTGGATCAAGCCCTATTTGTCTATGTTATAGGCAATATAACTATATTGAAAAGAAAAATATCAAATTGGCTTTTATAATTTCACTCCACATAACAAGAGTTGCATTTGTACCAAAGTAAGCCATTTCTATTCTTGCATTACATTAAATAGAAGCTTTAACTACCACTGGACCATATTTACACTTAAGAGTGAGTTAGGTGCGGACAGAACCGCACCTAACTCAATCATGCAGCACCAAACCTTTCTGAAATATTTTTTTGTTTTAAGCTTTCATCTTCACATGCTATGTGATGTAGCCTGTCTGCATCTCTTAACACTGCAGTGATTCATAAGAAACTGTTTCTGATTAGAACCATTTAAAGGATGGGTGAGTTTTAGCACATAACAATGCTGTATTTCCGGAGAAGTCTATAATATTTTCATTACTGAAGTTATCCATTTAAAAGCATGTCTATTTTGTATACAAAAATCCAACTCACATAGTCAAGGTTTATGCAATTTGATCACATAGCATTTTCTCACATTTCCCATTTTATATAAGGCTTTATCCAATGTATTTGTAACTTTAGAGCTTTCAAACAGACAAATGTTTGCATTTGGCAAAATTAGGTCTTAAGTGTTAAGCTTCAGTATGTTACAATTCAAGATCACATAAGTCCGCAAACCAAAGGGAAAAAAATATATTTCCTGTTCTTCATAAAAAGAACAAGGCTATAATTTAAACCAGTGATTCAATGAAATGTGTTGTGGATTGTAAGGAAGAGAAGTCAACATGGGTGTAACCCAATGATTAGGAAATACCTAATACTTTTGATTTATTTCTGCAGGCAAAACATTACTACTACAATAAAACTACTTAAAACTCGGAATGTAATCATCTTTCTGGAAAGTCTAAGCATTCATTTTTCTTTGATCTACATCCCAGTTTCCAAGATGGAAAAAGCAGAGCTATACAGATGCAAATACATAGCTTTGCCCAAGTTCAATATGACAGTCTACTGTATACTTGCTATTAGAACTTTGTCTATATATTGGTGTGGCATCTTCTGTACATTCAGCAACTAAAAGTTTTTAATTCATAATGAGATTTATATAGGAGGTAATGCGTAATCTTGCCATAAACACTGAAGTTGTTTATTCTTAGAAACTTCATTAGAAAATAGTTTAAATATAAATAAATACAAAACACCTTGCAACTCTGAAGCCAATAAATATATTGAATCTGGCTGTTCTCCAGTACATTTTATTATTATTTATTATTATCGTCTATTTATAAGGCACAACAAGGTGTCCACAGCGCCAAACAAAATACAACAACAAAATACAGTACAGACATACATACAGAGTATGGATGGACAGCATAGTACATAATAAAGTACAATATCAATATAAAAAATATCACAAAAATACAATAAAGTGAAACAAGCACAGACAGCAAGGCAAAATGCGAGGTGTCAAGTATGGCGGATAAGGGAGGAGGGGATAGAATATAATGAGAGGTTGAGAGGGAGCCACCAGGTGGGAATGGGGTAAAAGGGTAGCAGAGGGGGACAAGAGGGTACGAAGTGAGATAGCACACTAAGTGGGAGGGATGAACTTACAGAAGACATAAGGAGGGGGAAGCAAGGGGGCTGCTGGTGAGAGCGGAGGAGAGGGGGAAGGAAAAGAGGGCATAGATATAGGATACAGTGAGGACGTTAAGTGGAGGAGGCCAGCCTGAACAGGTGAATTTTTAGTGAGTACTTGAAGACCTGTAATGTGGAGGAGAGTCTGACTGAAGCAGGGAGGTCATTACAGTGCAGAGGTGTAGCACGGGTGAAGTCCTGGACACGGGCGTGAAATGTGGTGATTAGTAGGGCGGTCAGAAAGCGGTGGCTAGCAGAATGGAGAGGGCAGGAAGTGGTGTGCATGTTGGTGAGGGAAGATAGGTAGGGAGCAGTGGATGAAGAGATAGTCTTAAAGGTGAGGGTAAGGAGTTTAAAGAGAGGTCTGAAGCAGAAAGGAAGCCAGTGAAGGGTTTGGCATAAAAGAGAGGCCAAGCCAGAGTGGCGTGAGAGGAAGATGAGTCTGGAAGCAGCATTAAGTATAGATTGAAGGGGAGGGGGCAAGACGGGTGAGCGGGAGACCAATGAGGAAGAGGTTACAAGTAGTCGAGGCGTGATATGTATTCTCACAAACCAGAAAAGGAAGATCATTAATGGAACACACTTCTTAAGCTTTTTATATCCACAGATGAATTGATAAAAGTAAAAACTTTATTTGATCTATTAAAATCATCAAGTGAAATATAAAAACAGAAAGTGAAGGCGATAAAGAAAAGGAAGTAGTGCTATTAAAATAAATCCGTTGTTCCTCACATATACACCTATTAGTAGTATAAATCAAGAAGGATAATGATGATGGTAAGGTTTGCATGAAGTAAACACCAAAAAATAATTCAAAAATACCAAATTTATTTAAAATATACACATACAAATAAATATAAAAAACGCACAAGAGTGTAAATTAAATAAATATAGCTATTTGAATTAACAAAGAACCCTGCAGGGATTTGAAGGTATAGAAAGAATTAGGTATATCAAGATATTTAAGGTGCACTTGGGTTGTGTAAATTCAGTGCCTGAAGATATAGTAGTTTTAGATTCAATCGTTGGAGTCAGCAAACAATTTAGTGGAATTTAGAATTAATGCTCTCTAGCTGTGCTGTTGATAAATGGCAGTCCCGAGATGTAATGTTCTGTGGCCGCCGGCTGCCGCAATAGCAGTTCAGAGGCACAAATTTGAGAGACTCCGCTCCCACTTTAGTTAGGACTCCACAGAAAAACGAAATTTAGGCAAAATTGGGGATATAGCACCAATATATCACAAGCTTGTTGGCACCTGGATACCTAGACGCGTTTCATTGTGATAGCACACAGTTTCATCAGTAGGATAAGCAGTCTCTGGGTCCCACCTTATTTAAATCCTTGTTGTTAATTAGGGAATCTCAACACCTGAGGTAGGGGTGGACACCAAAGTTTTCCAGGAAAACACAAGTTACTTTAATAGTATAAGCATAACAATAAAATTGAAAATAAACTTATAAATAAACATTGTGGTTACTCATATGTTTCTTTATAAGCAGTTGGGAACAAGAATGGATATATATAAAGGCAATATTCAAAAAACAAAAATATAAATTGAACTATTAGACATTAAATGTCCAACGGTAAATATACATAAATAAATAACAACAGCGATGATAGGAATAGAATTTCATTGTTCATCAAACAGTTCAATACATTGTAATTTACTGTAGGTAAAAATAATAGTAAAAAATAACTATTTAAAAATAAAAATAAGTTAAAAATAAATAATAACAGGTAGATTGTAAAACCATATAAAAAATGAAATTGACTAAAACAATTTATACGTGAATCAAATTAATTTTAGAATTAAATTATATTAACTAAAATTAATTGTGCATATATCTAAATAAATTAATATAAATACACCATATAAATCCCATATTATAGTGCTTAATTATTCAACTGTCCTGACTCAAAGATATCAGTAAATTATTTATCCAAATTTACACAGGAATTGTATTATATAAATTTTCACTATACCTATCACCTTTTCACCTCACCTCACCAATCTTATCAACAGATTCTTAAATTCAGCACGGACATGGCCACACTTGGTCATATAAATATTCTCAAATACAGTAAAGACATGACCATACATAATTATGTGTGTATTATATAGCAAGTTAGTTGTCATCCAAAATTATTATCTTAAAGCTGTGACTAGTAAAAGAGTCATTCATATTAGGTGAAATATTTAACATATCAACAAGTGCAAAAAGAGAAAATTGCGTTCAGAGAGAAACAGAAAAAAAAAACAAAAAAAAAAAACCCCAGAGCAAAATATGTGATAATAAAGATCTAGCAATACACATTGATTCAGTCACTGAAGTCAAAATCAATACATTCATTGAGGCCTTCTGGATACAGCGTCTGTAGCTCCTGTATCCAGAAGGCCTCACGTTTACATAGTTTCAGAAAGCGATCCCCTCCTCTATCTGTGGGGGTGGGGGCATTCAATACCCACTAAAGTCATAGAGAAGGCCTGGTCCCCATGAAACTCAAACCAATGTTTGGCCATCCTATGCTGACCCTTTTTATTTAAAATATGTCTCCTGTGTTCCATAAAGCGGGTCTTCAGCATGCAGGTAGTGCGACCCACATACTGAAGACCACACCTACAGGTCAACAGATAGACCACAAATCGCGTGGAACAGTTAATGAAAGACTTAATAGGGTATGGCTTTCCATTACTGGAAGACTGAAACTGGGTAGACTTAAACGGAACCGCTCTTAGAACTATAACTAGGAAAGGAGTCATTAACACAGAGTGTAATATTTAACATGTAGAAAAAAAACAAAAAACAATGTAGGAATTAATCCTGTTTCCATGAGAAACAAGGGGATAGAGGAAAATTCGAAGAAGAACACCAAAGAACAATGTATAATAACAAAAAAGGTCCAGCAACAAGTATTGATTCAATCACCAAAGTCAAAATCAATATATTCATTGAGGCCCTCTGGATACAGCGTCTGTAGCTCCTGTATCCAGAAGGCCTCACATTTACATAGTTTCAGAAAGCGATCCCCTCCTCTATCTGTGGGAGGGGGGCACATTCAATACCCACTAAAGTCATAGAGAAGGCCTGGTCCCCATGAAACTTAAACCAATGTTTGGCCATCCTATGCTGACAATTTTTATTTAAAATATGTCTCCTGTGTTCCATAAAGCGGGTCTTCAGCATGCGGGTAGTGCGACCCACATACTGAAGACCACACCTGCAGGTCAACAGATAGCCCACAAATCGCGTGGAACAGTTAATGAAAGACTTAATAGGGTATGGCTTTTCATTACTGGAAGACTGAAACTGGGTAGACTTAAACGGAACCGAACCACAAGTGGTGCATCTGGAGGCTCTGCAGCGAAAACACCCATTCGGTTTGTTCTTAAGAAAGTCTCTTAAAGGGTTCAGAAGCAGCTTTCTGACTCTTTTCCCCCCGGAGGTTAGTCGAGCTTTCGTGTCAAGGAAACTGGGGGCCAAATAGCTCCCAGGTTCCTGGCACGGGTGAACACCACCATAGGGTTAGAAGGGAAAACACTCTTCAATAATGGTTCTAATTTCAACGTGTTGTAATTTTTCTTTAGGACCTTCACAATCCCACTTGCTGCGAAATTATAACCTGAGGAGGGTATCCCTTTCCATGGAGGAGACCTGCGCCATTGCCTCCTCCAGTAAGGGTTCAGGATACTCTTTTTAACTCTGAACGAGTTTAAGAGTGTCTGGGCCTGAGACTGGAAGGAGTCCAGGGAGGAACAATTACGCCTAAGGCGGTTTTCAAGAAAAAATCCAGTTTTTACCCTCTACAGCATAAGAACGGGATAGTGGATTCCTTTTATCAGAGTACACTACAGGACCTGAGAGTACTGTGCCAGAAGAAGTCCAGGGAGCATCAATTTAATAGAAATCTCTCCCCGGGGGAGAATAGAGCATTGAAGGTGCTGGTGGAAGACCCTACCATTATAATTAAGAAGGCGGATAAGGGGGGTGGAGTGGTAGTTCAGGATTTGGATAAGTACTTAGAGGAAGCCAATAGACAGCTTGGTGATCCCAGGTACTATACCCTCCTGGACTCCAACCCTACCCCCGTATATCAGAAACAACTGGAATTAATCCTAAGGCAAGCCTTACTAGATAAGGTGATTGATAGAACCACTTATGATTTTTTATTTCCTCAACACCCTATTACCCCAATTTACTATCACCTTCCTAAGATACATAAGTCGCTGACCAGTCCGCCGGGCTGTCCCATTATTTCTGGCATTGGCTCCCTTACTTCTAATCTTTCTTTTTATGTTGACTCTTTTTTACAAAGCTATGCTGTCTCCCAGAGAGCTCACCTGCGGGATTCCACTCGACTGCTCCAACTCCTGTCAGAAATTGAATGGAAGCCTACATATAGGTTTTTCACTTGTGACGTCCAAGCCCTCTACTCCAATATCCCACATGATAAAGGAGTAGAGGCAGTACGTCTACATCTGTCTAGGAGAGGTGAGCTCTCTGGGAACCACCAAGCGTTTATTATTCAGTTGATAGAATTTATTTTGAGTCATAATTATTTTCTTTTTGCTCAACGCTTTTATTTACAGATTCTAGGGACAGCAATGGGGACCAGGTTCGCGCCCAGTTTCGCGAACCTATACATGGGACTCTTTGAGGAGGAACATGTGTGGGGGAGCGGAGCGGGCGCGCGCCTGGTCTTCTATCGCCGTTTCATTGACTATTTTTTTTTTATATGGGACGGCCTTGCGGACTCTGTCAGCGACTTTGTATCCACTCTTAACCTCAATACATTTAATTTGTCTTTCACCTATACTCAGAATTCATCACATATTGACTTTTTAGACATTTCTATTTTTATACAAGATGATGTGATCTCCACCAACACCTTCATTAAGCCAGTTGACGCTAACAAGTACATCAGCTTCAAGAGTAACCATAAAAATAAATGGTTATCCAACATCCCCAAGGGGCAGCTTCGCCGCCTTAGGCGTAATTGTTCCTCCCTGGACTCCTTCCAGTATCAGGCCCAGACACTCTTAAACTCGTTCAGAGCTAAAGAGTATCCTGAACCCTTACTGGAGGAGGCAATGGCGCAGGTCTCCTTCATGGAAAGGGATACCCTCCTCAGGTATAATCCCAAAAAGGTCCCAAAAAATGACAAAACCCAATAAACACACAAGCCCAATTTGTTTTTTGCCTCAGGTTATAATTTCGCAGCAAGTGGGATTGTGAAGGTCCTAAAGAAAAATTACAACACGTTGAAATTAGATCCATTATTGAAGAGTGTTCTCCCTTCTAATCCTATGGTGGTGTTCAGGCATGCCAGGAACCTGGGGAGCTATTTGTCCCCCAGTTTCCTTGACACAAAACCTCGACTAAGCTCCGGGGGGGGGAAGAGTCAGAAAGCTGCTTCTGAATCCTTTAAGAGACTTTCTTAAAAACAAACCGAAAAGGTAATTATACCTGATAATGATATTTCCCCGACTTCTCCTTGGCAGCATAGTACACCTGGGTTTCCCTTTGGGTAGTAGACAGGAACAGGAAATCATTAGAAGACACCCCCCTCTCTGTATATAAGTCCTCCTCCTTTGTCCCATAGTGTCTTCTCACTTTCTCCAGCTTTAAAATAGGAATCAAGATAACAGGTAATACAAATCTTAAAACAAATATCATCAACTATACATATATACGTCAGGGAGGGTATGTACCTATGCTGCCAAGGAGAAGTCGGGGAAATATCATTATCAGGTATAATTACCTTTTCCCCCTCCTCTCCTGGCAGCATAGTACACCTGGGTCCTCCCCAAGCGTTACTCTATAGGGTGGGACATACAAACCTCATAGTTGATTATTTTTTTTATTTTTTTATTTTTTTATTTTTTTTCACTGCATTTAAAATTTTCTTTCCAAAATCTACGTCAGCTGCTGCTGCTATATCGATCTTGTAATGTTTTGTAAATGTATGCACCGAGGACCCTCCGGCTGCTTTACAAATGTCCTGAATAGAAACTGCATTCTTTTGAGCCCATGAAGATGCCATTGCTCTAGTAGAGTGGGCTTTCAAATTAATTGGTATTTCCAAATCATTAATGATGTAAGCTTGTTGAATACAAGATCTTATCCATCTTGCTAGTGTAGATTTTGTGGCTGGATGTCCCTTATTTTTTCCTTCCGGAATAATAAACAATTGTTTACTAGCTCTGAAATTCTTGGTCCTATCTAAGTATATTGACATGGCTCTGACTAAGTCTAGCGTATGGAACCTCTCTTCTTCTTCGTTTGATGGCGCTGGAAAAAAAGCCGGCAGAACAATATCCTGATTCATATGGAATGTAGTAACGACTTTAGGTAGAAAAGTTGGATTAGTCCTAAGGACTAGCCGATCTGGCAAGAAATTAATATATGGTTTTTCGGTCCATAATGCCTGAAATTCCGACACTCTTCTTGCTGATGTAATTGCAATTAGAAATATAACCTTCCATGACAAAAATTTTAGTTGACAAGATAACAGGGGCTCAAAAGGAAACCCAGTTAAGGCATCAAGCACTAGGTTTAAATCCCAAACCTGGACAGGCTTTTTCATATTAGGCTTTATTCTGAGTAAGGCCTGAAAAAATTGTTTTACATGTCTTTCATTGGCTAGATCAATATCTAGGACTGCACTCAAAGCTGACACATGAACCTTTAGCGTGTTAATTGCTAGACCCTTCTCAAGTCCTGCTTGCAGAAATTCTAAGACTTGATTGAGTGAATGAGACATAACATCATACTTCTTCGGTTTACACCAGTCTGCATATATTCCCCAAATTCTGTGATAAATTTTAGTAGTTACTGGTTTTCTAGCTCTAATAAGTGTTTCAATTACCTTGGATGAAAAACCTCTGGACTGTAATGAGGAGACCTCAGTAGCCAGGCCGTCAGCTTCAATTTCTCTGGGCACGGATGGTTGATCCTGCCCTGTACTAGCAAGTCTGGAATCTTCTCCAATCTCCAAGGACCTTTTACCAACATGTTGAGTATCTGTGCGAACCAAGGGCGGCGAGGCCAGTATAGTAGTATTACTATGAATAATCCTTGCGACATCCAGATCTTGTTTAGAACCCTTTGAATCAAGGGAAACGGTGGGAATACATAGTTTAACCTTCCGTGCCACTGCTGAACTAGTGCGTCTGTTCCTTGTGACTCTGTTTTGCGGAACCTTGAGAAAAAATTCTTTACCTTTGCATTGTGTGTGGTTGCCATAAGGTCCTTCTCTGGCGTTCCCCATTTCTTGACTATTTTGTTGAATACTTCCTGGATCAGCTCCCATTCGCCCGCAAGTACGGGCTTTCTGCTTAAGAAATCTGCTGTAACGTTCTCGGAGCCTTGTATGTAGGATGCCGTAAGGCTTACTAGATGTAACTCTGCCCAGGAGAGAAGTGTGTTTACTTCCTGCATCAGGGTAGGACTTCGTGTGCCTCCTTGGTGATTCAGATAGGCTACTACGGCCTTGTTGTCGGACTGTATGACTACCTCTCTGTTTAGAATGATGTGTTGAAATTTCAAACATGCCTGCCTGACTGCTTGTAGTTCTCTGACATTGGAATGTTGAAGACTGGTCTGAAGACTCCATGACCCTTGAGCTATATGTTTGTTGCACACTGCTCCCCAACCTAGAGTGCTGGCATCCGTGGTTATTGTTATTGGATCTTGACTTCTGAAAAGTTTTCCCTTTGACAGATTGTCTTTCCTTGTCCACCAATATAAGTCCTTTCTGACTATTGGTGGTAGAGATATCCACTGACCCTTTTGAAAAGGATTCTTGTTCCATTGTCTCAGGAAACACCACTGTAACTGCCTCATGTGGAACTTCGCCCAGGGAACTGCTTCTATGGCTGCTGCCATAAACCCCAGAGTTCTCATGCAGTCGTCCGCTGTCACCCAAGGCTGTCTTCTGATATAATTCATATGTTGAACTAGAGCTTGTACCTTGTCCAGCGGAAGAAATATTATTTCTCTCCCGGTGTCTAAATCGAGACCTAGGTACCTTAAAGACTGCACAGGCTGTAGTTGACTCTTTTGCTAATTCACTATCCATCCATGCTGTTGTAATACCTGAAGAACTCTGTCTGTGTGAATCTTGGACTGACCTTCTGAGTTTGCCGCCACTAGAATGTCGTCTAGGTAGGGCCAAACTTGAATACCCTCTATTCTTAGTTTTGCAATAAGCGGAATCAGAACCTTGGTGAATGTTCTTGGTGACGTGGCTAAGCCAAATGGTAGCGCCTGAAATTGAAAATGTTGATGAAACACTTCAAAACGTAAACATTTTTGGTGAGATAGAAAAATTGGAATATGCAGATAGGCGTCTCTTAAATCTATGGAAGTAAGAAACACACCGTGATATAATGCAGGTGCAATAGACCGAATAGATTCCATCTTGAATTTTCTCACATAAAGGAAACGATTTACCTTTCTCAAATCTAAGATGGTTCTGAACCCCCCTGTATTCTTCTTGACTATAAAAATTCTAGAATAGCACCCTAATCCTCTTTGTGATAAGGGAACTTTAGAAATTACCTTTTGTGTCAAGAGACTTAGGATACTGTCCTTCAATGCTTGTCGCTCCTCCCCGTCTTGTGGAGTTGGCGATCTTGTAAAAAAGTCTCTGGGTTGATGGTGTCTGAATTCCAACTGATACCCCTGGATAATAATGCTTAATACCCAGCGGTCTGTTATCGATGAGGTCCACTGGTCTCGGAAATGAAGCAGTCTCCCCCCCACGGCCAGTAATGGGGTTGCTTCCGTGCTGTTGGCGTCATTGAGAGCTGGGTCGAAATCCTCTCGAATCTCTTCCACGAAAGGGCCGAAAATTCTGTCTTGTCATACCTGCTTGGAATCTCCTCATGTAAGATCTGCCGGGCCTATACAATCTGGCCTCTTTAGCCTCTGCTTGTGATGTCTTGAAATTTTTTGTACATAAATGACTTCCTGGATGTTCTTTCCTGAGGTAGCCAACTTGACTTACCTCCTGATATTTTAGAAATTATGTCGTCCAATTTGGCACCAAACAGAAATTCTCCTGAAAAAGGCAATGCGATTAATTTAGATTTTGACTGTGTATCTGCTGACCAAGGTTTAAGCCACAAGGCTCTTCTTGTTGCTGTAGTTGTAGCCATCGATCTTGCCGCCAACCTGATAGCATCCATGGAGGCTTCACATATAAATTCAATACCTAGTTGGAGATCTTGCAGAGTCTTTAACAAATCTGACCGCTTAATCCCGTCCAAGAGATTATTTGCCAGTTCTGAGCCCCAAACTCTCATGACCCTTGCCGTCACAGCCGTGGATATTGCTGGCCTAAAAGAGACCCCTGCCAAGGAATGTAATTTCTTTAAATTTACCTCCATCCTTCTTTCCATACTATCTTTAAATGCGTTAGCATCTTCAAGAGGCAATGTGGTACGTTTGGATAACCTGGATACCGCTGCATCCACCTTGGGTGCCTCTTCCCATCTTCGGAAATCTTCTACCGCAAAAGGATAGGTACGTGCAAACTTGTTTAACGACAACATTTTTCTGTCAGGGTATCTCCATTCGTCTGTGATCAAATTTTTAATCGTCTGAGAAATTGGAAACTTCCTGCTCTTCTTTTTATGTTCCTGAAAAATCAGCTCTTTAAGCGGAAAATCCTCTTTGGGCTCCTGAATATTCAAAGTTTTTTCAATAAGTTTTAATAAATTCTCCACCATCACTGGATTCATAGTATCTCCCTCCTGGGAAGCTATAGATTCTACCTCAGATACCGGTGAATCTTCTGGGCCGTATGCTCCTTCCTCTGGCTCCGACACCTCAGATACCTCTGATAAGGATGTTCTGGGTCTCTTTAAAGACATCTTAGCCAAATCTTCCTTTGTTACAAATGTATCTGACAACGTGGTTTTAATTAACTGCATAAACTGCATCAATTGAGGTGAGGACTGCTGCTGATTAGTCATGCATGAGGAACATACTGT
>WWET01001879.1:301933-314281 GCA_011038615.1 Limnodynastes dumerilii | reverse complement strand
CATTAGCCAGATAACACGTGTTTACCAGGCCTGAGTATCCAAGGGGCCTGGACGGACCTCAGCAGTGTTTGGTGACAGTGAGCTGGATCCAGACTTAAGTAAGTGCTTGAAATTAGTTACTCCGGGCCTGATTCAGAGATGCGATTTCCACGGCACTTAGGTGCGTATATTTAAGATCCTAGAAAATTCGCAAAACTGCGCATGCGTAGTAATAGTGCAACGCCGTTTACGTAGCGGTTAGGAGCGTAAGTTCGCTAAGAGCGTAAGTCTGAATCGCACGCAAGCACTTAAGATCTTAAGTGCTGCGAATCTTTAAGATCTTAAGGATTTGCATGGAAATGGGCGGGGGGAGGCAGGGAAATGAGGGAAAGTGGGCGAGGACTGACACTTAGGATCTTAAATGAACGCTCCCACGTCACTTAAGATCCCAAATGACAGCGTATAGTTAAGGCAAGTCAATGGTGGTCTAAGTTTAAGATCCACCGCTGTTTGCAAGGGGAGTGTCTGTTTATGCAGTGGGCTGGAACCTGCTAAGATCTTAGGAAAGGTGCGTATATTTGCGATCTTTTCGCAATCGCATCTCTGAATCAGGCCCTCCATGTTGATTGCAGGGGAGTCATATTTCATCTGTTGCAAACAGTATTAGACTTGGTTGCCAACTTTCCCGGAATGTCCGGGAGACTCCCGGAATCCTGGGAGATCTCCCGGGAGAGCACCCTTTTCCAGACCAGCTCAGGTGAGCCATGCCCCCCAACTGTCCCGAGAGATTAGACTCTTGGGATAAAGTTGTTTTTTTTTAAAGCCACTGCTGTGTTATATTCGGCAGTGCTTTTCACAGAGTGCAGTACAGGTAATAAAGGACCAAACCTGTTACTGAATGGAAGTGACCCTAAGTTATACGGTTACTGACATTCAAGTAAAGAGATTTGGTCCTACAGGGCTCCCGTAGGAGCCCTGTATTGCCAGGGTAAGAGCCAGTGCAGAGGGAGAGCCGGTACAGTGGGAGAGTCGGACGGGGCGCCACGGAGGAAGGCAGAAGACATCAAAGGTAAGTGAGAAAATAAATGGGCTGGCATTAAGGGGCAGATAAAGAGGCTGACATTAAGGGGGCGGCATGGAGGCTGACATTAAGGGGGCAGACATGGAGGCTGACAATAAAGGGGGCAGACATGGAGGCTTACATTATGGGGAAGTCTGGAGAATACAGGGTAGTGTGGGGAAGTCTGGAGAATACACAGGGGAGTATGGGGAATACAGGAGCGCATGGGGAAGTCTGGAGAATACACAGGGGAGTATGGGGAAGTCTGGAGAATACACAAGGGAGTATGGGGAAGTCTGGAGAATTTACAGGGGAGTATGGGGAAGTCTGGAGAATAAACAGAGGAGTATGGGGAAGTCTGAAAAATACACAAGGGAGTATGGGGAAGTCTGGAGAATACACAGAAACTGTGGGGCTTCCCCATACCTTTCTAGCACCTACTCTAGAATAACTTGATTTAAGCAATCACCATATTGTGTATATTTGGTTGGACGCATGTCTGGGATAACAGCTGAGATACAGAATATAGAATATACAGAATATAGAACTACCATAACAGAGAAGCATTGTAAGTGACTGTGTTATGGAACGGACTCCCCAAAGTGCGGAATCTAACTATTAGGTTGTTTTCGCCAGAGCCCTTGATGGTGGGGATGGACTGGAGCTGCTCCCCAATAGCAGGTTGCTGTCCTTGGCGAGCAGTTCCACAGGAAAGAGAGTATAGAGAGACCAGGGGTCCACCAGGACCCAAAAATAGCCAGAAAAGTAGATGAGAAGCAAACCCAGGTAATTAAGTAGAGACAAAGATCTGCCAGTCAAGCTGACAGACAGAGTACTTAGATAAAGAAGTAGACAACGGACAGAATAACACACACACACATAATATCACACAAACAGACATAACATACATAATAGAACACACACACTACACGCATGCATTATATCACACACACACACACACACACACACACACCATAACATGCATGTATAATATCACACACACACCATAACATGCATGCATAATATCACACAAACACACATAACATACTTTATAGAACATACACACACTACATACTTGCATTATATCACACACACACACACCATGCATGCATGCATAATATCACACACACACACACACATACACATACACCATGCATAATATCACACACACACCATGCATGCATATCACACAATGCATAGTATCACACACACCATGCATAATATCACACAATACTTAATAACAATGCTTACACACACACACACTTACTTTTAGCAGAGCTGTGCACACAATGCTTAATAACAATGCTTAAACACACACACACACACTTTTAGCAGAAGCAGAGCTGTGCAAACTGTAGATGCTGTGGTGGACTGGAAATGGAGGGAGTGGGGGTGGTGCATAGCTGCAGCAGCCAATGAGAGAGTAGCACAATGATCTCAGCTACTCCCTGATTGGTCAACCTGTCAGGCACTGGGGAAAGCACTTAAATCTCTGCGGAGCAGCAGTAGATTCATCAGCTGATAGTGTCACTGCGCTCACCCTCTCCTCACGCTCTGGGAGGTGGCACCGTTCGTACCCCCATAGTTACAGCCCTGGTATCCTGGACAGGACAGAGAGGAGGCCTGGGGCTATCCCGAGCCCCCTCTATGTCCGGGCCCGGGACACTAGTCCCGGCTGTCCCCCCCTGATGGCGGCTTTGTGGGGAAGTCTGGAGAATACAGGGGAGTATGGAGAAGTCTAGAGAAAACAGGGGAGTATGAGAAAATCTAGAGAATACAGGTGAGTATGGGGAAGTCTGGAGAATACAGGGGCGTATGGGGAAGTCTGGAGAATACACAGAGGAGTATGGGGAAGTCTGGAGAATATAGGGGAAGTCTGAGAATGCATGGGGAGTATGGGGAAGTCTGGAGAATACACAGGAGAGTATAGGGAAGTCTCGAGAATACATAGGGGCTTATGGAGAAGTCTGGAGAATGCATGGGGAGTATGGGGAAGTCTGGAGAATACAGGGAAGTATGGGGAAGTCTGGAAAAAATACAGGAGCGCATGGGGAAGTCTGGAGAATACACAGGGGCTTATGGGGAAGTCTGGAGAATGCATGGGGAGTAGGGGAAGTTTGTAGAATACAAAGGAGTAGGAGGACGGTGTGGAGAATACATAAAATCACTCTAATACATACAAAGGCTGTTGTAGATATTTATTACATTATTTGAACTCCCACCAACTAGAAATATTTGACTTTTGAAATGTGTAAATGATTACTTTGCAAAACACCCATACACAAACACTGGCGACGCAGGAACCGCCCCCCGGGTGACACAGGGACCGCCCCCTGGAAACGCAGGGACTGTCCCTATGCTTTTTACTTTTTCTCCCTGAAATGATTTTAAAAAGTAGGCAACTATGCCCAAGTCTAAATTACAGTGTGATAGTAAAGCTGGTCAGCATCTATGTGCAGTAAGCAATTCAAAGATATATCCCTGCATGCAAAGAATACAATTAACTTGACTCCCCCTGCAATCAACATGGTTTAGCCCAGGAGTAACTAATTTCAAACACTTACTTAAGCCTGTATCCAGCCCAGTGTTTCTCTGGCAAAGCCTAGTGACAGGACTTTCCACCATTGAACCTGTGTGATCTGCAAGGGATTGGATCCAGACTTACAAAAAGGGGGTGGTTTCTGGTTGCTAGGATCAGTAAATGTTGTTTGTAGATAAAGTGCATGTACAAGAGGACAGTGCAGAAGTGTTTGATGTATGGTTATTGCATTGATGCAGGATGGGATGTCATGCTTGGGAAGCGGGTCACTTCCTGTAAGCTTGTTGCTGCGTCAGCCATGTGTTAGTAGCTGATCAGTAAAGACCTGTTTGAACCAACTCCTGGGGCCTCATTCACTAAGCTCGATTTGGCCCAAATCACGTGCCTTAGTGAATAAGGCCCCTGAAGTATTGTCCTCCTTGTTGCACATACAATTCTATAGAAGTTTGAAGGTAGGGTCCACGGATTGTATCTCCATAAGAGTGAAGGGATTAGCCTCCCCTCACCCAAAACGCAAGGCTGGATCCAATGGAATCTAGCATTGGAAGTCTTGAGTTGATCCATCCTTAAGAAAGGTAGTCCTTTTGTCCCTTTGATAAAGTGGCCTCTAACTGAGCAAATAAAAATATTAAAGGGCCCTTAAGTTGTAGCAGACGGAGTATCCACCTCAAGATAGAAACGTTTCTAAATTACACTATCACTAATGGAAAAACCCTAAAATGTCAGGAAATAAATTGCCAACAAAAGAATTAAACATCTGTAACTGGATTTGCTATTGCCAAAAGTTGTGTCATCTCTGATTAGAAAAAAACCTTTCTGTATTCACACCCACATTGCTGGAAGGAAAGTTGTGCTTGGCTTGACCCACGCTACCTCTGCACGGTGGTCGGATTTCACAATGGCGCAGAAGTGATGTCTTCTAAGAATGTCACAGACATTTCTCATCAAGATAGAGGGAAAACTGAAGAAGAGAAGAAAAAACTCTGAATAAATGTAAACCATTAAAACAAAAAAAAACCAAGACAAAAAACAAACAAACAAACATCAATATTTTTTTTAAGTTATTACTATTTCTTGTTTACTTTGAATTTATTTGAAAATGCAATAGTTTCCTGTTGCTGGCGAGGTATCAATGTGTTCCCACCCTGAGGGAAATCTGAATATCTCAAACAATAGATGAGAGACAGATGCCTCAACGATCTATGTCTTTGCACTTGTTTTCGAGTTCTAGATAATTTATAATGTGCTAAATTCCTTTGACTTGTTTCTCGTTTAAAGATGTTACTTATTTCAGTCTGTGATTTTGATAGTTCTATCAGTCAGATCTTTGTTTTGATTAAACAAAAAGACTAAAGCTGAAGCCTTGCTTCTGATACAAGAATTCCCTATAAAAGCCGTCATCTTTTAGATGTCCATGGGAAGAAAGAAGTTTGTCTGCCCCAAAACCATACATGGTACTATCACATACTAGTTGCAAACTTTATCTCAGGAGAGGGCTTTTCAGTTGTAGATTAGGAAAGTGTTAATTTTCAGGAGGGCACTCAGTTGACTACAAATAGCCTTTTACGTGTCCAGCCCATCCTTTTATGCGTCCAGCCCATGAAGGCCTACTAACCTCTTGACCTCTCACTTCAAGTACTTGAACCTTCTTCTTAGAACCCTATTGTAACATCTGACCGGATTCACACCTAAGAAGCTGATGCTTCTTAGGTGCTGAATTTTGTGCACGGGACCACTGCACATGCGTAGTCATATAGACTACGCAATTTATGTAGTAGTCCCATATGCAGATTAACTAGTTTTTAACTGTAGGAGAAGGTGTGCCACAGCAGCCTCTGGGGTTAGTTCTGTAAGAGGGAAAATAAACACGGGTTGTTAAGGGTGTCCTATAGCACTCGTAAGTGCCATTAGGCACTTAACAATGAGAGGAGGACAAGGGAGCGGGGAAGTAGGTGCGGATACATGTGTGTCCGCACCTACGGAACACACACATATGTGTGAACATGGTCCAATGATAAAATAAGACCAAACTTTTTTTTGAACTCCTGCATATATTTTTAGCTGTGTTATGCTGTGTCTACGGTACAGGAATTACATAAATACATAAGATTACACCAATACAAAGACATTTTCAGACTTATGATACAATGCTGCAGCGGTGGTGGAGAGCCAGTGATAGTTCCCTAACATTCCTCAGCCCCAATGGAAAGGCTTGCATTCTAAAGGTATAAAGAAGCAAAGAAAAATGAGGAGGAGTGGAGGAGCTGGGTGTGGAGAATACTAGTGTAAGGAGGTGGACTGGAGATGAAAAAGGGAAGAAAGTTAGGAGGAGGCTGGTAAGTTTCAGTGAAAGATGAGTTTAGGAGGCCTGAATGGCTTTAAAGAAGAGGTTGGACCGGATTCACACCTAAGAGCCAATACCATTATAGGAAAGTCTCTTCTGTCCAAGCAACTTGATCAACATCTAAGACCGGCCATCAGTACTCAAGTAAATGGCAGTTTGTCTATTATAGAACTCAGACACTGACATTGTACTCTATCAAGGAACTAGGACTGGGGCGTGAGCTGATACTTCCCTGAAATTGACCTCATGTGTCTAATTGGAAATCTATCCCTTATTTACTTTACAACATCTCTGTATGAATACATTCATTGTATTCATTGTAATTGAATATACCGGAAGTTCCCAAATTGTGCGTCATGGCATCCTGAGTTGAAACTTTTTGACATTTTTAAAGCTGTATAGAATGGCAACAATTACCCAAACCCTAACCCTTACCCTAACCATCTCCTTCCTGCAACCTAACCTTAACCCTTCCCTAACTCTAACTATACCTGTTCAGCTGCCTAACCTTAACCTGGTTGTGGGTTGGCTCTGAAATTGTTTGTGCTTGCCCCACTGCAGACAAGCAATCGAACATACCCAGGACAAATCTGCTTCGGCAAGTGGTGAGTATTTATCCAACCCCAACCCTTATTCTAATCCTCACCCTAGTCCTCCCCTTACATTACCCTAACTCTGTCCTTCTCTTGCCCGCAGCCTGACCCTAAGACTCCCATTCCTGCAGCCTAACCCTAAGACTCCCCTCCCCCCAGCCTGACCCTAAGACTCCCCTTGTCCGGTTTGACGAGTCTGTGGCGGGTGTTCCATTGGGTGCGCCTGGGTGCTGCGCTGGTTTTCAGAAAGCCAATGAATGGGTAAGTATGCTGAAAAATAAATTCTGAATACTTACTATTCATTAGGAAAACATTCTAATTAGGGATATTTTCAAAATACCACTATCCTCTGGTGCATGGACATCGCCATCTTGCCTCCTGTCATGTGATTCCCAGCAGCCACTCAGATAATACCTCTGCAGCACACATGATCCCTACAACCAATCCATGCACTGGGCGGAATATTTAAAGCCTGTACACTAATCCCTCAGGGCCAGAACAACTTGGTAACTCAAGGTGCCTGGTTCTCTTGTGTGTTCACTTGTTGTTACCTGCTTCCTGAATTCCTTGCTAGAGAAGTCAGTTCTCTAAGCAGTATAAAGCCTGTTTCTCCAAGCTCAGCTGCTTCTCTAATCAAGCCTGCTTTCCAGGCCTAGCAGCATTAACCCTGCATTTTCAACTAAGCGGTATCAAGCCAGCATCTCCAAGCTCAACTGCTTCTATAATCATGCTTGCTTTCCAAGCCCAGCTGCATTAACTCTACAGCTACCAGCTTACCTGCTCTACTGCTACCAGCCTGCCTGCTCTCCAGCAGTCTGCTGTCCAGTCCAGTCTCTGGAGCAGTCCTGTTCAACAGTCCGCTGTCCAGTCCAGTCTCTGGAGTAATCCAGTCCGGCAGTCCGCTGTCCAGTACAGTATCTGGAGCAGTCCAGTCCAGCAGTCCGCTGTCCAGTCTCTGGAGCAATCCAGTCCGGTCCAACAGCCCGCTGTCCAGTCCAGTCTCCAGAGAAATTCAGTCCACTCCAGCAGTCCGCTGTACCGTCCTGGTTCTCTTAGTTCCGCCTACCTCCTATGAACAAGCACTACCTCCGGCCTCCCAGCTTCCACTATGGTGCCAGTCGTCCTACAAGCCCCTCGGAACCCGCCACTGATCCCAAATATACCCAGATTGTGACATATCATTGACAACATAGACACTGTCATAGCTGCAACTTACTTCCTTAGAACATTTGGGAGCCACTGGAATGCACACAGATTATCAGCTCATTTACATATGACTGTACCACTATATAATTTCTATGGCAGTTCAAGCAATCTAGCAGTGCCCCTACATTCCCTGCAGTGGACAACAACTACTCTTCCTCTCCTCTTCTCGTGGCCTATCATAGTGGACCTCCGTGCCCACTCTTTGACCTCTTCTTTTCCTGTTCATGCTCTCTGTCCAACTTCTCCATCTCTAACTTCCCACTCTTTCATCATCACCTTATCTCCTTCTCCCTCTCTTCTTCCCCTTCACCTAAATGTTTTTTCTCCCGACAGAACCTCAACTCCCTTGACGTTTTGGCTTTCATCTCTTCCCTTGATCTCCTCCTCGCTCCCATTTCCACCATGTCTTGGCCTACTCTAGCCACCTCGTTCTACAACAACGCCCTCTCCTCTGCCTTTGATGCTGCTTGGCCTCCCTCCTCTGTCTCCCTTCCCCACACCAACTCCCAACCCTGGCATTCCCCACTCACACGATTCCTAATAAAAGGACCCCATACTGTGGAGTGCCCCTAAAGGAAGTCCCGTTCCCTCACAGATTTTCTCCACTTCAAGTTCCTTCTCTCCTCTTTTAGCTCCGCCCTCACCATGCCAAGCATTTCTTCTTCAAGTCCCTCATCCTCTCCCAATTGTCTAACTCTCTGCTACCTTCAACTCTCTTCTCTCTCCCCTCTTCCTCCCCTCCTTCTCTCTTTTTCTGCCTCTGATTTTGCCACCTTCTTACCATCCAAGATTGACTCCATCAGGAGCTTCATCTCCTCTACCACCTCCTCTCCTGTCCTTCTATCTCCTCCCTCTCATCTCTTCCCCAACTACCCATCTATGTCTACCTTTATCCCCACCTCAGCTGAAGAAGTCCACGCCATTCTCTTGTGGTCCGCTCTGTCAATGTGTTCACTTGATAATATCCCCTCTAATATTCTCCAGTCTCTCCCTTTCTCAACTTGCTATCTTGCCCACCTCTTCAACTTATCCCGCTCCTCTGGCTTTTCCCCTCCCTTCTTCACATGTTCCCCCCCATCGTTAAAAAACCTAACCATGACCACACCTTACCCTCCAACTACCGACCCATCTACCTTCTCCCCTTCACCTTCAAGATGCTTGAATAGCTTGTTTACAACCATCTATTCAGCTACCTCACCAACAACTCCATTCTGGACCCTCTTCAATCTAGGTTCAGCCCCTCCACTCCACCAAAGCTGCCCTGACTAAGGTAATAAATGATCACCTCTCTGCCAAATCTTTGGGCCACTTTTACCTTTTCATCCTCCTGGATCTATCGACAGCCTTTGACACTGTTGATCCTCTTCTGTTCCACACCCTTAATTTTCTCGATAACTCTGGCACCATCTATTCCTGGTTTTCCTACTATCTCTCAGACCGCTCTTTTACTGTCCCTATCCCCAGCTCCTCCTCCCCTACCACTCCTCTTCCCGTAAGTGTTCCCCAGAGCTCAGTTCTTGGTCCCCTTCTCTTCTCGCTCTACACCTCCTCATTGGGTGACCTCATCAGCTCCTTCGACTTGCCCTACCATTTCTAAGCCGACGACACTCAATTAATTCTTTCCTCCACCTACTGCTCTCTCTCTCTCTTTTCAAAAGCGACAGATTGCCTCTCGGCCATCTCCTTGTGTATGTCCCAGCGCTTTCTCAAACCTAACATGGACAAAATCATAGTCTTCCTTCCTTCATGTATTCCCTCTATCCCTATCTCCATTACTGTGAGTGACTCCACCATCTCCTCCTCCACCCAAGACCTCTGCCTGGGTGTCATCCTTGACTCCTCACTTTCCTTCACCCCCCACCTGCCCTCTCACTGTCATGCTGCTTTCACCTCCACAACATATCTCACATCAGACCCTCTTAACCACAGATGCTACTAAAATGCTTGTTCACTCTCTTGCTATCTTCTATCTCGACTACTGCACCACTATCCTCTCTGGCCTCTTGTCCGCTACTATCCATACTAAATGCTGCAGTTAGGCTAATCTTCCTCTCCAAATGCACTACCTCCACCTTCCCTCTCTGTCTATCTACAATGGCTTTTAGAATTCTCTTCAAGCTCCTTACCGCAGCTCACAAAATTCTCTCCTCCACCGCTCCCTACCTTTCATTCCTTATCTCTATCCACACACCCAACTGACCCAACCGCACTGCTGGTGACTAGTGCCTCAACTCCAACCTGATAACTGTAAATATATAATAACAAACGGCGCTTCACTTAGAAAATGAATAGGGAACGCAGCTGTACAATCAGGACCCAACCTGAATAAACAATCATAGAAACACAAACTCTCATTAACTAGAGAGATACAGCGCTGTTCACTCTATTAGATAGTTAACTCTTCCAATAAAGTATCGGTAATATCGAGATAATAGGACAATAAGACCTGTGATGGCTGAAATTAATCAACACCAGTGCAACATAGAATAATTAATCAAAATTTAATGTAGCAAAAAATACATAAATCCAAGCATAAAATCTTATGCAAATATAAAATAGATAAATAAACCTAAGTACGTGCATCTAATAGATGGTCAATTTAAGGACCAGACTTTGGAATATTGTAGAGGGTAGTGCAAACATGAGGGTATATTCAGTGAGAATCTTTAATCCAGATATAGGTAGGAAGTAAATATAGGTGACTATGTAGATAAACTGAAGAGGAAATTTCCCAAACCGAAGTGGGGCTATTGCAGTGGTTCCTCCTAACACATGTATCGTCAATTGTTAAATCGCAGTATCGGGTGGCCAGCCCGTGTTGCAATATTTATAGTCACCTGTGGGTTCGAGATATTCAAACCATACGCATATGTATAACTCCAACTGAAATCTGGACTCCCCCTGATCATCCAACCAGATGGCAATCACTTTCAAAGTGCTGGCGCGACCAAAGGTACACCCATCCACCTGTCTCCTCAGCAGCGCACAGCGTCAAGGTCCAAAGTGTACCAAGGTCCGGTATAAGCCGCGCCCCCCGCAGACGGCTCCAGCAAATGGATGATACAACGGAGGACTCCAATAAAAGATATCGCCGTTGGCACAGCGGCTGGACCGAAGGCTGTGTTGGGTGAAAGGGGGACAGCACACCCTTGTAGACAGTAATCCCAGAGTCTGCAACGTACTGGAAAGTCCTGAGCGACGCGTTTCGTGTCGAGGCTGACACTTTCTCAAGCTGATAACTACCTCTCACTCCCGCATCCAAGACGTTTACCGGGCTGCCTTTCTGCACTGGAACAGTCTACCACAACCTATCAGGCTCACCATTATTCTGCTATTTTTGTACTGTATTTTATTTTTGCACTGCACTTGTATTGTATTCCTAATTTACATGAATTTGTACTCTGTCTGTTAATTCTATTTTATATGCAACTACTGTCTTTGTACGGTGCTGTGGATACTGTGTGGCGCCTTATAAATAAATGTTGTTACAAATAATAATAATAATAATAATAATAGCCATGAAACATCATAGTGCTGAAACTGAGGAGTATTTGATGTATGAGGAACATGTATAAGTGCACCAACTTCTTCATCAGAAGTGTATTAACCTTGAGTATGATCATAATATTCCTTCCATAATAATAATCTTCTTTCTATAACCATATTATTCCCCACGGACTATATTTTATCACCCCTGGTTTAAGTGCCCAGACATTGAACATATCTTATGTCTATATATAGCTTTTGATTTATTTTTTTAATTACATGAGATAGTTGCTGAGTTTGTCCCATTCCAGCATGGTGCAAGCTACTGTTAGTATGATACATCTTATTACGTTATTTTTAGTAGTAGATAGGATTTCATTAAATATACCCAAAAGGCCCCAGACTGGGTCCAACCTAATATGCTAACAAAAATTTGTATGGGACCTCCTTGCGTTCTAACTATGGTAAAAACATATACACAGTAATAACAATAATAACAGCACCCTATTCAGGGTATAGTTCATTAAAAGTCCCGTATAGTTGCTTAGTGCAGGCAGCTATCTGACTATAAATGAGATAGAGTGAATAAATAGAATCTTTCTCCTCGATGTCTTCCTCCTCAATCCCTCAGGTATATAAAAAGAGGAAAAAAAAATAGTGAAGTATGTTCACATAAATTTATTAATCACAATAAGAATATAAAATATAGGTACCAATTAAAAATCCTTTTAAAAGGTAAGAAAAGGTGCATTCATGAAAAACAACTCCCCCTTCCCCGCATAAAATAGATGTTATAGTAGGCGATTCCTGCAGTAATGGCCCGGGTTTCCACTCCTGCCTGGAACAGTCCTAACACTGGAGACACTCTCCGTTTACGGTGAAGATATTCACAGTCTGCAACCTGTTGGCTCCACTGACGCGTTTCTAAACACTTCAAAGAAAAACATCAATGTAATCCTGCCTCCATTTTTGTGGAATAAAATTGGTGAAGGGTCATTGGAGAAAAAAGATATGAATATGTCACTAGCCCAAGCTGAGATGAAGTCCATTTATGAACTTGACACATTACATCCTACTGGACTTAATACAGACTTCGAATTAGAATGGTTTCTATAGCACCTTTTTCCTGTATCCTGTTTCC
>WWET01001879.1:245701-259454 GCA_011038615.1 Limnodynastes dumerilii | reverse complement strand
GCATAGTACATAATAATATACAGTACAGACATACAGAGCAGGGATGGACAGCATAGTACATAATAATATACAGTACAGACATACAGGGCAGGGATGGACAGCATAGTACATAATAATATACAGTACAGACATACAGGGCGGATGAATTTTAAGAGCAAAGGGACTGTGCTTCCCCTCCGCCCACAAAGGTGGGTGGGGGGAAGTATGTAAATTATACAGCGTGGAATGGGTTTCCCATTTACGCACGGGTCAGAGGTCAGACTGATGGCAGCGTAAGTCACGCTTTTTACGAATGTATAGATTTAAACACACTGGCACATACGGAAAACATGCGTGGGTGTGGATCCAGTCCTGAATGCGTAAGTGCCCCGTCGTTCGCAGTTTCGGATCAATGTATCCTCCCTGCGTGCAAACAATAAAATTAATTTGAACCTTCTGAAAGTTAACATTGTTTTGTCCAGGTGTAACTTTCCACCTGATTTCCTCTTATTTTAAATCTCTGGATTCGGTCCTATTTGATTTCTTTGTTTCCAATAAGATGTTTCTCCGAGTGATGAGACAGATGTGATGAATTGTTGCCAAACACATCGCACAAAGCAAAATGTGTCCTCTCTCAGCCAAGCTCAGCGTCACAGTGTATTCTGTTACTGAAATAAGTAATGGAATATTTATAGTCTTATACTTTATAGGACTTGATTTATCGTTGGTTAATTCTATGAAATGTTCAAAATTACATAAATGAGAAAATATTAAACAGTAAATGGTACGAAATGTACGAAATGGAGTAGGACAATGGGATTTGTATTGTTTAAAGATGTGACATTGGGCCTGATCCAGAGCAACGCTCGCAAGCGAGCGTACGCTCATCGTATGCGAATTTTCGGCAAAAAATTCGCAATGCGCATGCCCAGTATGACAGGTTCCGGTCGCCCGAGCGTCATGAGCGAATAGCGGGCGTATCGTTAGCGTATTTTTCGCTCGCTGGGCGTATTTTTTTTACGATGGTCGGCTGGGCGCCCGTTTTACTACTGGGAGGCGGGGATAGCCATTTAAATTGTACAGTATGGGCGTGCTAAGCGTATTTTCTCAGCGTATTTTGTGCGAATTTTCGTACGGCCGACGGTCGTACCCAGTGTAGGGTATAGCCGCCGTAAGCAGGGATTTTACTATGGGAGTGCTAGGGGCGTGTAGGTTGATACGACGAGCGTACGTTCGCATTCGCCCGTCGTGCAAATTTTCGTAGCGCTGGATCAGGCCCATTGTGTACTTGTGTGTAGAGGATAGCGTTATTTAAAATGGATCCAGATTTGCGTCCAACACCCAACTTCCTCAAGCCGCTTGCGGAAGTTGGGTGTTTTTATGGTGCTGAGCATGTGACGTTCAAGATTAGTCCAATGGGGCGTCACTTCAGATCCACATGTCTAATCCCCGCAAGGGGGGGCGGGGATAAGCATGCAGATAAGGGTGAGTGGGCGGCGGTATGTCCTTCCACATGGATTTGCGTTCTGATGGACTCAGATCTGTGCGTAGAACTTAAGGTAAGGTTCTGGACACATCTGGATGGGAGTTTACTCTCCTCTTATGTGCGGACTTACAGAACCAAAGGGTCAGGTCCAAAGTTGGTTATTTACAAATCACAAAGTATTGCGACAGAACCGTTTTTTTTTGGCCCCACTGAAAAGAATTAGTGAAAGGCGATAACAGGGTAGAGAAAGCGACATCTCTGCCTCTACCCCATAACTATATATTTATTTCCTTTACTTAAAACTACATTTTGATTTTTGACTTTTTAAGTAAAAACATGTCTGGTTAATCAATGCCTTAACATGAAATTGCTCTAAGGGTTATTTTTTATTGAGCTTCAAAGGAGGAATAGACATAACATGTTCCCCATGGCAACCTATCAGATTATTGCTTTCATTTACCAAAAGCATGTTAGGAAATTAGAGCTAGCATCTGATTGGCTGCTCCTATAAACTGACCCCTAAAACTTCATTCCATCCTAATACATCTGGACAACTCCACCCAGCATGCATTATTTTCCCACACTCTGAATATATATAGCCGTCTACTGCTCAGCTTAAAATTCATTTCAGAGAAAGGGACAACCAGATGTCACTACTTTATCTCAGAGTGCTCACGTCTGGTTCCTATTAACTGTCACCATTTTTTTTTGACTGCTTCCCTAAGTAACGTTATGAAGCATTTTACAAGGCAAAAGAGAACTAGACATTGAAGACCTTGTAGTATATTTAGAAGTCTCTTTTACTCCGGAGGACAAAAATGTAAGTTTTCAAGTTCTGAAGTGGTCTAAACAAATGCCACAGTAAAAGCATGACTGTGTCCAATCCTTTGGTAACATGATTAGGATTTTTAGTTAGTTGGAATGATAAACAGATTGATTTCTATAGTGATTAGAAGATAGTAAACTGTAGGATACTTGTAGTATAGTAGTTTTGTTATATTTAGGTTTTTTTGCTTAATCCTTTTTTATGATGGCCTCGGGGTCAGTACTCACACTGTTGATTGTTTATACGATAACAGAATTAGATAAAAACAGATTATTTAGATAGTTTTGCCTTTTCTTGTTAACTGTTTTATTTTCGGAATCTCTATCATTCAATATTCTAAGAACATTGGACCAGCCCAGGCCTCCGATTCGCTGTACTTGGCCACTCCCCTTGCACACCCGGAGTTATGATCTTGAGGGCTGGATCGAGACCACCGCAGGAAGCCTAACTAACATCTGTGCATATGCGCACCAGGCATTACAATAGGGATCTCCTAGTGTACGGAATGTGTCCACTCCTGATAGCAAATCCTGGATATGGTGTAAGAATGACACTCTAGGGCATGGTCATGTCACAAAGAGGCCACACAGATAGCGTTAGGTAGCCACTTAACACATTTGATTCACCGCATTGGACCAGATCCAGAGATCTGATTTCAGTGTGAGCAATTATCAGATGCGTGAGGATCTGTAATCGCAGGTCTGCAGTAGCTCCGCTAACCAATCTCCTCGCAGCTACGGACATCTGATGGGTGTGGCAAATGCCAACAGTTAACCCTGACAAGTTCAGCAGCTTATCCTTATCCTAAATGTATACCATAGTCTAACCCTAACCCTATCATAGACGTAAACCATAGTCTAACCCTAACCCTATCCTAGACGTAAACCATAGTCTAACCCTAACCTTATCCTAGACGTAAACCATAGTCTAACCCTAACCCTATCATAGACGTAAACCATAGTCTAACCCTAACCCTATCCTATACGTAAACCATAGTCTAACCCTAACCCTATCCTAGATGTAAACCATAGTCTAACCCTAACCCTATCCTAGACATAAGCCATAGTCTAAACCTAACCCAGTCCTAGACGTAAACTATAGTCTAACCCTAACCCTATCCTAGACAGAAACCATAGTCGAACCCTAACCCTATCCTAGACATAAGCCATAGTCTAACCCTAACCCTATCCTAGACATAAGCCATAGTCTAACCCTAACCCTATCCTAGACGTAAACCATAGTCTAACCCTATCATAGATGTAAACCATAGTCTAACCCTAACCCTATCCTAGACATAAGCCATAGTCTAACCCTAACCCTATACTAAACGTAAACCATAGTCTAACCCTATCCTAGACCTAAACCATAGTCTAACCTTAACCCTAGCCCTAAGTAAGATTAAATCGAGTACTCGCCTCAACTCTTGGAAGTGCCTGTCAGAATCACAGCATCCCTATCAATTGTGGAATAGTTGATCAAGTGTATCCATCAAGAAAGGAATGATCGATGCAGTGTCATACATGGAGTGCCGAGTGCTGTTTTAAGCTGTCACCCTCTGACAGCTTCTGTCAGTCAGCAGTCCCACCCAGCACTGGACCCAGTGCCTCCTGGCTCCACCTAGCCCTGTCCATCCAGACTTAGGCTCTGGGCCCAAGTCTGTCCCTTCCCTGCCCTGCTGGAGAGGATTGCATTTGGCTTTGAATCAGGGTTGCTGACTCTCCTGGAATATCCGGGAGATTCATGAAATTTGGGCAGTTCTCCTGGTATCCCGGGAGAGACAGCAAATCTCCCACAATTCCCATCCCGTCAATGAGTTACTAGGGATGGGCAGGGCTTGATGCAATTAAGCCACTCCCACCCCCTGGGACAGTAGAGATTACAGTTGTAATTGATAGGGGCGGGGCTTAATTACAAGATTTCCATGAATGTCATTAAGCCCCACTCCTTGCAGAAATCTATGGTTTCCCTCCAGGATCTCCCGGTGGGAAGCTTTAAAAAATTGTCAATTCTGTTTTGAATGGATATCTCTGTAAATACATGGCATTAAATTATTGCATAGCTCCCAACATTTAGAAACCCGAGAGCATGACAAAATAAGCCCCGTCCTGGTTCTGTCTTATCTCAACCCAGTTCCACCCACAAATGACCCATATTCGGTCAAAACTCTGCCCATTTTGTTATAAACCCCTCCCCTTTTTTGTCCTGATACAGGGCATTAATGCCTAAAAATGGACATCTGGGAGGTGTGCTAATGTAAGCTGTCTGATTGCTTTTATTCTTACTATAGGACATTTAAGAGAGTTGTGTAAGGTATGATCTGTGCTGCAGGGTAACTAATACTTACTGTAAACAGAGCTAGTCAGTCACACCCAATTATACCAAACACATCCAGCCAGCACCAATGTGAAATGCTTGATACTGTTCTGATGTCAGTTGCTCCTGCGGGAAGATTAGGGAAATTGTGTTCATGCCTCAGAACTCATGAAAGAAATTGAAGATTCGCCCATGCGTGTCAGCTGTGGGCTTGTTAAAAGTCTTCCTTGTTTTAGCGTGATTGTTGGCTGGGATTTAGCATTCAGTGGTGTATGTGTGTGGCTAAATATTAACTGGGAAGCACAGCTATTAAACTGATATATCTGTCTTGTCACATTCTATAAAACATGTCTCAGACCAGGAGAAACACTTAACAAGGAACCAAATCAAACAATAATAGCGCTCAGTCAATTAGTAATACAGTAACGCAGATAATTTTACTACATAAGAGCCAGACCATCTATCTGTCTCCATTAGCCAGGATATTTTTGCCGCTGTATTGGACCATTTTTGACAACGATACAACGACAGCTTAGTTTTAGCTGTATCAGTGCTGACACCGGGCCGTATGCAGAGATCCATTTTTGAGCGTATTTTTAGGATCAGATCAACTGCGCAAGCGTAGTAACTTTAGTTACGCTATTTACGTTGTCTATACGCACGTAAGTGGCTAACGGGTGTACATGTGAATCGCACTTGTGGACATACGCACGGAAATCAGACGGATGGCAAAATTTACATAAAAGTGGGTGGGGGGAGGCATGCAAATGAACGCATAGAGGCGCGGTTATCAAGAATCGCACGGACGGAGCACATATATGCCCGTAAGTACACACGGAAAGAACAGAGTGGTCTTGGCACTCGTAAGTCCCCGACCGCACGTCCGGAAGAGGGGAATGTCGGGTGGGTTGGTTGGTGTTTCCTAGCTCCGGCAATATAATTGCGCACATAAAAAAACAAATCTCTAAATACGACCCACCCTTTCAATAAGGAATATTTCCATCCCAGAACAGGTGCCATGTCTAATAGTCTTATTTAGAAAAGGTACCGATTCTGGTTAGGGTTAGACTGTGGGACAGGAAAGGTTAAGTTAAGCTGCAGAGAGGGAAGGGTTAAGGGTAGGATGCAGGACAAGGAAGGTTAGGGCTAGGCTGCAGAGAGGGTAGGGTTAAGGTTAGTCCGGGTGGCAGGTTTTAAGTATCTAGTCTCCATGAAATTGGGATCACATCGGGGCCACTTCTTATTTGTGAGTAAAGCCGTTGCCAGAAACTTTACCTGTGACAATACATAGGGGGGCGGGACATCGCTGAACTGCATTAACATCAGGCCGATGCACAGGGCAATCCTTCCCGGCCCATTGGCCCATTAGTATACAGTGTCAGCAGCAAGTATCAAAGGTAAGATACCTAAGTAAAGTATCAGCTCTTGACCTGCGGCAATAGTCCTGGCTGTCCCCCCACTGATGGTCACACTGGACCTGCGGCAATAGGCAATAGTCCTGGCCGTCCCCCCACTGATGGTCACTCTGGACCTGGGGCAATAGTCCCGGCTGTCCCCCCACTGATGGTCACTCTGGACCTGCGGCAATAGTCCTGGCTGTCCCCCCACTGCTGATGGTCACTCTGGACCTGGGGCAATAGTCCCGGCTGTCCCTCCACTGATAATCACACTGAACCAGCGGCAATAGTCCTGGCTGTCCCCCAACTGATGGTCACTCTGGACCTGCGGTAATAGTCCTGGCTGTCCCCCCACTGATGTTCACTCTGGACCTGCGGTAATAGTCCCGGCTGTCCCCCCACTGATGGTCACTCTGGACCTGCAGCAATAGTCCTGACTGTCCCCCCACTGATGGTCACTCTGTTTGTGACTATGGGCTGTATTCACAGATCCGTTTTTGCGCAGAATTCTGTGCGTAATTTTAGGATCGGAGTAACTGCATGCATAGTAACTTTATTTACGCTATTTACGTCGAATTTACGCACGGAAGTCAATTAGGCACGTACTTGTGAATCGCACTTGGGGACATACGTGCGGAGGGGTGTGGTTGAAATCCGTATGGACAAAGTTACGTGAAAGTGGGTGGGGGGAGGCATTTAAATTACCATTTAAGGGTGCGGTTAGTGTTATACGCACGTAAACGCACATAAGGGTGCCCTATGGAGGCATAAGTCACCGAAAACCCACCTGTGTGAGTGGAGTGTCATGGGTGTTGCCTTGCAACGTATTTGCGTATAATTGCGTACCTTTAACTAACGGATCTGTGAATACCGCCCTATGTCACAGTTCTTTGCTGTGTTTTGTGTTATTTTACATTGCACTTGACTTGTCTTCTAGCCTTGTGTGCTCAGAGCAGCCAAGTTCCCAAAATATATTTACATCAACAGCCGAGTGCGCTGACTATTTTCCAAAGAACTGTACATTTTTTCTAAGGATTATTTATATTCCTCTCAGTAGTGAAATGTCTTACGATAAAGTGACTGCCTGGTGCATGACCTTGAGTTTTTCACTGGTTCACAAGCTGAGTTATTTGACAAATGTCCATATTTAATCAGCTTGAACGAGTCCTGTGAAGCCATCCCGATCATTTTATTGCTGTGCTGGGATGTGGGGAGCCCTGTTCCTAAGTGATGTTAATTATTGAAGATTTCTTGTAAATATTTGCTGGTAATATGTAATAATTCATCAATGTCTTGAGTAAAATGATACCATATGCAATCATGCAGACCTAGGTTCAGATTGACTAAGCTTCTGGTTTGGAAAAGAAGAGATGTTGCCCATAGCAACCAATCAGATTGTAGCTGACATATTCTAGTATGTAATAGGAAAGTGAGAGCTAGAATCTAGGTTACTATGGGCAACATCTCCACTTTTCCTTTCCCTCAGCTTAGTAAATCTGGCCCCTACTATGTTTAGATGGAAGGGGTGGTGCCTATGCATTAAGTTGTGTACTTAGGAAGTGCACCGTGTAGCCTATTAAGGGGGTTACATTTACTAAACCTGCGGAAAAGGATATGTTGTCCCTAGCAACCAATCAGATACTTGCTGGAATTCTCTAGAATGTAATACTAAAGGGAGAACTAGAATCTGATTGGTTGCTGTGGACAACATCTCTATATTTTCTTTTAAGATATAAAAGTAGTAGTAAAACATACTCTCTGACATGATCCATTCCATTAGGTACAAAATAATCTGCTCCTCAGTTTACAACTGTCAGTTACTATGGTAACCAACTGTCAGTTACTATGGTAACCACCTTTGTTGAAGAGACAAATAGTTTTTTAAATATCAGTTACGTCATTTCACTAGGTGAGTGACAGTAGGAAGCTAAGTTGTGGAGTATATTGTAGCTAATGGAATGGGTCATGTTGGAGGGTCTGGTAAAACTAGCCCTCAGGGTCTTATCTGGACCTGTACTGGAAAACTAACACATCCTGCGTGCCATACATCCAAACACAAAAAATATGTGGCCTTTACAGCAACTGAAAATGGCAGGTTGTGTGGAGCAGCATCCCCAGAGTATTATATAGTGACAATGGTGGTTATGCTTTGTGTCATACAGTCAGTTGCGTTCAGGTCTGTATTAGTTGCAATTGCTTGAGAGCGCACCCTGTCACTGTAAATTGACTACAACCCTCCTGTACACAGCCACACAGTCAGGATTCAGGTTTGGACTACTTTAATTGCGTGCCCATTTTTCTGCACATAAAAAGTTCAAAGGCATGCGGAGATACAGGAGACACTATGCCATTGGGTGTACAGTCAGGTCTAGATTTTTAAAGAATAGGTTGTGGCTATCCTCCAGCCGGGATAGTCTATATTACTTTGTTGTAGTAGTCAATAAGTAAAATTGGACTGATCCAGTATTTAATAGTAGCAGCAAATCTGCACCTGGACAAACATGTTGCAAAGTGAGGGTTCCAATTTCTAGTTTAGTTTATTGATTTATTTTTTATATGCAGCGACAATAAGCTGTTTCTTATTGCACGCAAATGCTGAACAACTCTAATTCTAATTAAACATATGCCGTTCTGTTTGTGTCATGGACTGTAATTTTCCGCAAGGATTTAAAGGGAGGTACTCAGTATATTATAACCTCTTCCAAACAAGGTTCACTAACTTTGCCTGCCATTTCCTCCTACATTCTTGTTTTAACCATAACCATAAGCTTGGTACACGTCTGCTTCCTGAGCCCAGAAACAGGTGGCACTAATATTCGTCTAGATTACATGCTTCCCACACATCCATTCTGATGGGACAGTTCCTCTGGGTCAGTATTCTGTCCCATAAAGAGAGCTTTGTTGTGATTGGGCAAAAAGCTGTGAGTTATGTCCAATCACTGCTGCTCTGCATAACAGAGAAACAATGATTGGCTGTGCACAGCTATTGTAAGCAGAGGGTATTAAGAGGTCTTCTAGCACAATCAAAATGCCCAAGGTGTGGTAATACCCCTCTGTTGACACAGCCACATCTCCTTGTGTAAATTTCCAAACCTGCAATATTGGAAGATTTGCTGTGATATAGAACTGGATTCACAGATCCGTATTTACTACATGTGCATATTTACGTAAACACGAAACAAGGCAACCCTTAAGTCTACTTGTGTATGTTACTTACGTATGTGCGTGTTTATCTAACCGTGCCCTCAAATGCTCATTTAAATGCTCCCCCGCCCACTTTAAGACCACGCCCCCCCGTAGGTACGTCCCTAAGTGCGCTTCACAAGTCCGTGACGAAAGTACTTACATGCGTAAATACTACATAATGTGTGTGGAAAAAGTTACAACACATGCGCAGTTCATCCGATCCTAAAAATACGTACGCAATCCGGTGCAAAAACATATCTGTGAATACTGCCCATATTGTTTTGTCCTATCATGATGTCATTACTTATTTTGTTGTTTAATATAAATAATATTTATTATTATTCATTCATTCAAATAACAATAATTGTCAAGTATTGTTTTTAAATATATTTATTCCAACCAATCAGATTCTAGCTGACATTCTCTAGTATGTAATAGAAAAGTGAGAGCTGGAATCTGATTGGTTGCTATAGGCAACATCTTCACTTTCCTTAACCCACAGCTTAGTAAATTGCTTGAGCAAACCTTTACTGGTACATTGTCTATGATCTGGATCCAGACTTATGTCCATCCACCCCCTTTGCTCCTTCCACAAGCCCCTCAGAACGCAAGCGACCGCAGCTCGAATTGCACTTTGATCTGAATGGGCCGTGACTGCGCTCTCTCCATTTCTGAGCATGTGCAGTAGTAAATCACACAGAGAAACGTCACGTCAGCGGGCGTGCGCCCACCTCTGGATCCGGGGGGTTGGTTGTGCTGTTTCTGGATGGGCCAATTCCACTTATTCTTAAAATACCTCTACGGCATATTTTATGTTGCATCATAGGTGAATCTATGAATAGTGCTGATACAAGCATTGGAAACCTGTTTCTATTCTATTCTTGCAGTCATCATATCTGTACATCTTACCAAAAAAAACCTTCCACAGCATGCCCCTTGTAAATCAGCCAGTTGGCTGTAAGATGAATGGACATATGTGCGTGTTATTTTTGGAATTCTGAGAATAATATTATAAGTAGCTTATTTAAGTAGATTCTAGAAAAAGAAGCAGCATATTTGTTATCATGAGCCTGGGCATAAATACAGGGTGTGCTAGGGGTGTGGCTGCGACAGGGCCCGGAGGAGAGGGGGAGGGGCCACATCAACTGCTCATCCTGCACTGTAAGCAAGCTGTCAGCTTAAAACAGGGCTTGGCACTCCATGTATGAGTGTGTGCATGTATGTATAGCGCTGTAGCGCTCAGTACTCATGCATGGAGTGCTGAGCGCTGTTTTAAGCCTCTGACAGCTTCTATCAAGCAGGAAGATTTGCCCCTAGTACCGCCTCCTTGCTATGGTCTGTCTCATAGAAATATAGAAAGTGACGGCAGATAAAAGTCACATGGCCCATCCACTCTGCCCAGTTGTTTTTTTAAAACTATACTGACCCTAGTCCTTATTTACCCTCAATTTAGTTTGAGATTTAGGATATTCTTATATTTTTCCCAAGCATGTTTACACTGTTCTACTGTATTGGCCTCAACCCCCTCAGATGAGAGGCTATTCCACTTATCTATCACCCTTTCAGTGAAGTCATTTTTCTGCACATTTCCTCTGAATCTACCAACCTCCAGTTTATATTCATGCCCTCGTGTTCTGTTACAACTCTTCCTCTGAAAAATACACCCTCCTCTAGCCAATCACAACCCTTGATATATGTGAAAGCTGCTATCATGACCCCCCTCTCCCTTCCCTGCTCCAAGCTATACATGTGTAGTTCCTCTAGCCTTTCTTGGTATGTTGTGTGACACAGGCCATGGACCATTTTAGTTGCTCTTCTTTGCACAGTCTCTAATGTATTTATGTCTTTCTGGAGATATGGCCTCCAGAACTGAACACAGTATTCTAGGTGAGGGCGTACCAATGACTTATAAAGGGGCATCACTACTTCTCTCTTTCTGCTACTAATTCCTCTCCCTATGCAACCAAGCATCTGACTTGCCTTTCTCATTGCTTTGTTACATTGCTTGGCTACCTTTAAGTCACATGAAATAATGACTCCTAGATCCCTTTCCGCCTCAGTAGCTTCTAATGTAATGCCATTAAAGATATATTGAGCTTTTGGGGTTTTGTGCCACTAAGTGCATGATTTAGCATTTTTTGGCACACTCTCTTTACATCCCTGAACGTGAGATCTAGATTTTGTGGAATAACCTGGAATGTATGTAGAATCTTGTGGTATCATTTCATTGTGTCACAGATGGTGTCTACAAACTTCCTATCGCCCTTGTTTTTTAATGACAGATATTCCTTGGCACCTCCATGCTGGGCTATCATTCAGCAGCCGACATGCTGCAAGGCAGAGATTCTCTACAGAGGACACATTGATCTGCTCTAATGTCTGCTCCTGATGTAGTGCTATTTGTAAGTGACTGTATAGGGCCCCAATACCTCTCTGAATGCTGCATTCATTGCCAGGGTTATGAATTCCATCATTCGTTATTCCTGCAGTTTCTCACTACTATAAAGTGGTCACTCAGCACTTTTTAATCATTCTTTTCAATCACTTTTATGTCTTATATTTATTGTGCTTTAACAGGAGTTTAAGAGCTTACTGTGGTCTGAGCCGTTTATTTTGTCACATATGGGAGACTTTAGAAACATTTCTTGCTCTTTATCCGAATTGTTGTTCTGAATGATTGTTGACAATATAGACTAAAGCTGGGAACAAACAACCGTATTTTCCCTCAATTATTGGGCTTAATTCAGACTTAGGAAGGAGCTTGAAATTAAGAGAGAAAAGTTACACCTGGGCTAAACCATGTTGATTTCAGGGGGAGTCAAGATAATTGTATTCTTTGCGTGCAGGGATATATCTTTGAATTGCTTACTGCACACAGATACTGACCAGCTTTACTATCACACTGTTATTTAGACTTGGGATAGGAAACATCACCTCTCAACTCTAATACTGTTTGCAACAGATGAAAAATGACTCCCCTGCAATCACCATGGTTTAGCCCAGGAGTGACTTTCCTCTCTTATTTTCAAGATCTTTTTTAAGTCTGAATCAGGCCCATTGTGACAGTCACATGGTAAATGACTGTCCGGTTCAGTATCATATTACTGTGTACATATACCAAAGTATATTGCATCATTTCATTTGATTTTATAAACTTCCTAAAATTCACAATCAACAATTTAATAATGACGTTCCAAACCTAAAATATGTGCACCCTCACAATCATTCCGGGAGAGTCAGCAAGTATGATGTAAGGTGCTTCTTTCACAACATGGTGGGGGAGCTAGTTTGTAACCCAGTAGTAAATTAATAAAACATTTTTTACTTGCCATTTAACAGCTGCTGGCTTCCTGCAGAGATGAGACAAAGGAGCTGACATCACCCATTCAATTCACAGCAAGAGTCATACACTCCTGTAGGACATTGAATAGGTGATGTCAGCTCTTACATCCAACCTCTGCAGGAAGCCAGTAGCTTCTAAATGGTAATTAAACAAAGTTTCAATGAAGCCCCATTCAACTTTACCCAGCCGGTGGATCCACCATGTTATGGCAGACGTTTTCCTGTTTTTGGGAAAGGTTTATCTAGGCAGAGGGTTATGAGAGAAAAAATGGGTTTCTCAGTAAATTATGTAAGTGTCATTGGGACTTTTAGTCCCGATATTGCATCTGATGAATTGTTCTGTAGTGTGTAGCCTGCTTAAAATGAATGACAATCACTGGCTTGAAGAGAGCTGTGAGCCAATATGAGTGTTTCCCAGAGTTCAACTGGAAGACATAACTTACTCCATTATTCTACCAAGGTCTGCAATTAAGTACCTGTTGGTCATTGTCTATTGTTGCTACTAGTGTTACATATACTTAAAATCACTGATAATTATTGTTTCCTGAGAAACATATATATCTTTATATTATTAACACTTATTTATGTAGCGGCACAACTTGTCTGCAGCGCTTTGCAGACAATATTTCACATTCACATCAGTCTCTGCTCCTATTGGAGCTGCATACTAAGGTCCCTAACACATACAAACACACAAGGGTTAGTTTAGTCAGCAGCCAATTATCCTACCAGCATGTTTATGGTATGTGGGAGGAAACCGGAGCACCCAGAGGAATCCCACACAGACACAGGAAGAACTCATGACCTCAGCACTGTGGGACCAAAGTGCTCACTGAGCCATCGTACTGCCCTAATTCTTATATAATGGATTAACTGCGCATAGTCCCCAATAAGAAAACATGATTTCCGAAATAGGGACATCCGAAAGTTCCTTTTCGGATGTCCTTATTTCGAATTCCCCTTCAGTTTAGAATTTTTTTTCCAGAATGGGTGAGTATGTCGATCAGCCATTCCTTTTTAGAAATGCCACCGCCGCTACCACAGGGCCCGGACCACGGGAAAGTCGAGTAACCTCTCCAGGGTTAGGCTGCGGGGAAGGGAGGGTTAGGGTCAGGCTGCAGGTTATGGAGGGTTAGGGTCAGGCTGCAAAGGACGGAGGGTTAGGATCAGGCTGCAGGGGAGGGAGCGTTAGGGTCAGGCTGCAGGGGAGGGAGGGTTAGGGTC